>JAFJMP010000022.1:537500-733869 GCA_029692085.1 Gymnothorax javanicus
GCTGTAATCATCCCAGTCCCTAAAAAACCCTGTCCGCAGGACAATAATGATTTTAGACTGGTAGCATTAACATCGACTGTGATGAAAGCACTTGAACGCATCATGGTAGGGAATCTACAGGGTAAGTAGAGCATCTCCTGGATCTCTACCAATCTGCTTACAAGCATGGCCTAGCACTGATGATGCTTTAAACACCATAACACACTTAATTATGAAACATCTTGAAAACTCCACTGCCTGTGCAAGACTACTGTTCATGGATATTACATCTGCTATTAACACATCCTGTTAAACAAGCTGGAACAGATGAATGTGAGTCCCTACATAATTAAAGGGTACTTTTCTTTTCTCATAGGCAGCAGCAACAGGTTAAAATCAACTCAACTCTCTCCGACATTCAGGTGATTAACACTGGCGCTCCACAGGGTTGCGTCAGCTCTCCTATTCTCTTCACATTATATACAAACGATTGTAGAAACCACCGCCCGAACAACGATGTTTTTAAATTCTGACGACACGGCCACACTGAGTCTACTGACAGGGGACTCAGATATCGCCGTGTATAAGTCAGAGGTAGAAGGATGTGCGCAGTGGTGTGAGAAACATAATCTGATTGTAAATGTTAAGAAAACAGAAGAAATGCTGTTCGATCCCAGGTCTGTTGGTGAGCACAGTTCAGTGTTTATGAATGAGGACAGGCATGAACAGCTTACAGTGCACAAGCACTTGGGTGTTCATTTTGACTCTCAGTTACAGTGGGCTCATCATGTTGATTATGTTTGTTCAAGAATCAGTCAGCGCTTGTACTTTCTGCACAGGCTCAGGGTTCATGGAGTGGATAAAAATGTTAGGTTGAGGGGTACTGTCGTCCCCTTGCGGCGTCCGTCTGTCCGCCCGCCCGTCTGTCCATTTATGACGTTACCACTCTAGCGCCTTCAGCTTTGCTTCTAGCTTTCTCATTGCCGGGTGGCTGGTACGTCCATGGATCGTTCACTTACCTACTGAATTCCGGCCAATTTCGACTCTTACTTTGCCCACCAGGGGCTTACATACGCAGCCGAGGGGTCTTAAGTGCGATTAACATGGTATTTTTTTACAGAGCAGCCATCGAAACCATCATCTGCTATGGCGTTACAACATGGTTTGGTAACCTGACCATTAAATTTAGATCACAACTCCAAAACCTGATCAAAAGGGCAGGTAAAATAATCGGCATGCTGCCTCCATCTTCTCTTCAGGAGATATTTGAGCGGACAGTTATGAAGCAAGGTCAAAAAAGGTCATCTCATCTCAACTCATAAAAAATACCGTGCTAATCGCACTTAAGACCCCTCGGCTGCGTATGTAAGCCCCTGGTGGGCAAAGTAAGAGTCGAAATTGAGCGTCCTAGCTGAAATAATAAGGAAGTTATGGCAATTTTTTAATTTGCACAATAAGCCCCCTGGTGGCCAAAGTAAGAGCCGAAAATGGGCGGAATTCAATAGGTAAGTGAGGGATCCAGACGTACCACCCACCCAAAAAAGAGAAACCTAGAAGCAAAGCTGAAGGCGCTAGAGCGGTAACGTCGTTGAACTTAAAGATCGGCAGCGTTTACGCAGAAAACGGAGGAAAATAAGTGAAATCAAAAATGTATGTGATATATGATAAAGGGTGATCCCATGTACCTTCCGTTAAAATTTGAGCGTCTTAGCTGAAATAATAAGGAAGTTATGGCAATTTTTCATTTTTCACAATAAGCCCCCTGGTGGCCAAAGTAAGAGTCGAAAATGGCCGGAATTCGATAGGTAAGTGAACGATCCATGGACGTACCAGCCGCCCGGAAATGAGAAAGCTAGAAGCAAAGCTGAAGGCGCTAGAGTGGTAACGTCGTCGATGGACAGACGGGCGGACAGACGGATGCCGCAGGGATGACAATACCCCGGGGGGTAAAAATGAAAATTCCCGAGCACCAGTGTGTGCAGGAGTTGTTATTTAATTATGAGTAAACAACAGTTAGATCAGAACCGCATTCTTGCTTCAGATTTGTCCAACGAATCAGCTGATATTAATATGGTGCACGCGATTCTTATGAATGTTAGCTGAAGTTTACGGAGTGTTTAAAGCTCTGTGAACTGAAGTTTAGAGCACATTAATTTGTGTAATGGCTTTTATTTGAGACGTCGGTCAAGGGAACATCCAAGTTGACAGATAGCCCATAGAAACGCTGAAACTGCCTTCTGTTTTTTGGAGACGGATGACACTTGGGCAGATTAAGCTACACACTCAACAAATAAAAGATTATATTTCATAAACAGTTAACCTCCGCTCCTTCTAGGTAACTTCATTTTAGAAGCTGCTTAACACAGTCGTGCGAGATCATTTGATAGTCTTGGACATTTTAGAATATCTGACATTTAATTTGTAAGGATGATGAATGCTCAATCCATCATAGCTGGCCTACAGCATAGTGACCTTATGAGCTAAGTAGATATGGGCCTTAATAAGCGACTCAGTTCACGACATTGAGCGTGGACTGTATTTAAATATGGACAGCCGAACAGCTCCTGAAAAGTGAAGTCAAAACGTCTCGAACGCCATCTAGTGGCTGGCTGCAGTACAATTTATATGTCTACTCCCACCATGTTAGTTGATGGGTCACATGCTACACACAAAAAAATCAAGTACATGTCAAATAATTTTTAATGAAAAGGGTGTCTGCCTTTTTAAGAAGTTCATACCATGCTGATGTACGTCCAAGTGTTAATTTATCTCGTAAGTTTGCAGTTAATCTATTTATTTGATACTGTAGAAAAGGGGCGTGATCGACAGCTGCTGAGCGTGACGGAGACGAGATGGCGCCTGCCAACTGCGGACTTTTTCTTCGAGAATACCATCTTTACCTAACTGAAGTAGGAACGTAGAGAGGAGAATACCATCTTTACGTAACTGAAGTAGGAACGTAGACAGGAGATTGCATTCAATGAAATTTTTCAGAGGGCTGGCTCACCGCAATTGTGTTTTTCGTCCCTCAGATTGATTTAAAAAAAAAAAAAAACTACGAAATGAGTTGTTCTGAAGTTTAACTGTACTTACCGACCTGACCAATCAGAAGGATCTTTGCAGTTTTATTCGGTAAGTCAAATTTCTATTTCTTTAGCCAACCTTGAACGGTCAGTGAAGTTAAGTTACCATCTAGGCAGCTAACCAACTTGGCTAACATTTAACAGCATGCAGTGTGGGGAAAATGGTGATTGGTAGCCAGTCGTATCTAGCGTAATATGTATTTTTCATTTCAAGAATACACGTGAAGGTAAGCATTTGAATAAAGTTTACTGTACTCTGTCATAAGATGTCATTCTTCGGTACTTGAACTTAATTCAGCCATATAAATCCGGTGGCATAGCAGTCACTGCCTCGTTTAGCTTTCCTGTTCAGCAGTCATTATCCCCAAGTTTAAAGACGAACACAGCTGCAAGTTACTTAACTGGATAACGAATGCCCTCAAAGCATGAATTCTGCTTACCCAGGGGATCAACTTCAGATCCCTACACATGGCTAGCTCATTCCTTCAGCGTTGCCCGTAACGGATTGAAATCGCTGGGGCTTGGTTTTGTAAACCATGGTAACATTAAATGATTCAGTGAGCTTGAAGCCTAACGCTGAGCAGGAGCCCCAAGGTTCTATGTCGTACGTTGTCGTAGAACCGAGAGATTGCGACAAATAGTCTTTTAACAAGTTTATTGTACTGTTACAATTGTGAACAAATGGTAAATCATACCAATGAAAACCAACTGCTGAAGTCTGTGACTCTGGCTGGTACCAGCATGGCAAGAGGCCCTAAAGATGGAGGCCCAGAGATTTAAACTGAAACAAGGTGGGCTGTTCTTTACTGTAAGGATTGAACTCATTGGATACAAAAGGACAAATGGCAGAGAAATCCAATGAATGATCAACAGAGGGGGGGTGGAGGGACATTCAAAAGATAACAATGGGAGAGGATTGGTTGAATAGCCAGGTACAGACAGAATGATGGGTAAGGGGGAGGAGAAGAGTGCCTTCTTCTACCACGACGTGCTCCACCCTCTAACGGACTTCGCTATTGGTTTACCCCTCCGAGGCCCCGCCTCGGTGCCTGAGAAAGAAAATTGAACTCACCTGCTCCGTAGGAGGGGGTAGCCGCGCTCACCTCCTATAAAGCCTCGGTGCTGTCACTGCTCGTCTCCCCTTTTTCACTCAGCCTTGTGAATGTTTGGACTTGCGAATTCAGTCACTCTCGTATCGCGAAAGGAACAACATAAATAAAGTTTGTCTGCAGTGTGCCTCCCCCATGGCGTCCGAGGACCAGGATGATGACTGCTTCATCTGTCTGGGCTGGCGGCACCAGCAGGAGGCTACTTCCTGTGCCGCCTGTGCAGCGCTCCCCCGGGAGGAGCGTGAGCCATGGCAACAGTTTGTGCGGGCCACACGCACTCTCCAGGCTGGCTCGAGGCCAGCCTGGGAGCTGGCGGTGGCAGTCCGTTCAAAGCCCTGGGACAAGTACGACGAAGAAGACGACCGTCATATTTATGAGGAAGACCCAGAAGCCCTGGTCCAGGACGACAAGCCTTCCCTGGAACGCCGCTATCCCCTGGACAACCTACCCGAGTTATTCCAGTCGGCAGCAGAGCGGATGGAGATGCCCCTGCCTCCGCAGCCTCCCTCCAGTGCTCAGGTGGACGACTTCACCATAGGCCTGCTGGCCCAGCCGAAGTCAAGAATGCGGCCCCGGGTGGTGTGTTCAAGATGCCACCCATCTTTGGGCACGACCAGCAGGATTGGAAGAACCTGATGGCGGCCAAATCCCCAGCAATGTCCTATGCACCCTACTCCACCGTAGAGAGCTGGGAATGAGATATGGGCGTGCCAGGGATTGAAGATGCGGTGAGGGTGTGTCTACTCCCTCCGCCTCCATGTGGTCAGGCAGTCAGCCGCTGCTCCCGTCTGAGAGGGACAGGATGACAGCAAGCCTGCTCGACCGCTGCTATGCTAGTGCGGCTCAGGGGGTCGCGCTAGCTAGTAACATGGCCTTCCTCGCCGGCTCCATGAATCGACTGGCGCACCAGAAGGCAGAGCTGTCCCCAGACGAGATCCTGGAAATGCAGACAACAGCGGCAGCGATGCTTCGCATGTCACAGGCATTCAACATCGTTGGGGGGTGAAGTATGTACGCCGCTCAGATGGAGCACTGCCATCTCTGGCTGGGGCTCTCTTCCCTAAAAGGACGGGAGAAGCGAGCGCTCATCAATGCCCCTGTCTCCACTGCCTCGCTGATTGGGCCCAACATTCAAACGATGGTCGACCGCCTGGAGTTGGCCCGCAAGGCGTCCGAGCAGCTGGGGTCCCACCTTCGCCCTCAGCAGCCATCCCACAGGCCTCGGTTTGCCCAACCTCCGCCAAGCCGCCGCCGTCGCAGGTCATCAGAGGACTGTTCGTCTGCTGGCTCTAGCCAGCCGGATCCGGAGCCACGCCGTCCACCGCCACAGCAGCCTCGCCAGAGCCGCACCAGGGGTGCAGCTTCTGGTCGCTCTGCTTCTGGGAAGTTTTATAATAAAAAGCGTTAAGTGTATATGGCCTCAGGGTCGTTATGTTCTCGCACTACACACAATGACACACTGGCTGTTTCAGGTGTTTGCAATCATGGTCATTTGGGACACCCTACCGGGGGAAGCAGAGTGGCTCTCCCTTCCGTTGACGGGGTTAATAAGAGGGACACGGTGCGTCAGGCTCATGTGTTCTCATCACTTCCGCTCAACACAGATCCACAAACTAGCGCTTCACCGGCTAATAGCCTGTTTATGAAACACTGGCTAGCTAATAGCCAGCAGGGTTTGTGTTGTTCTACCTGCAGGGGTAGCACACGGACAAACAATGTGGCTAGTCTGAATTCTGACGGTGATACCCTCCCATCATACAGTGGCGGGTTGGTTCACTGTAAATCCCTCGATTCGGCCCACTCATTTCGTCCTGGTGCGCCACCAGTGAGGAAACGTTCATGAACTGAGGCAGATTGCCAGCACCTTCCTAACACTGCTAGCTGGACTGGCTCCAGCGGCGTGGTTAGTACACATCAGCATGCTCCATCTTTTTCTGGGTTGCGCGGAAGTGGAGCTGTCCGCCATATTGGCTCCATGGCTCCTGAGGTGTCACACAACATTCACTGTACACCCCGGAGGCAAGGGGCAGGGTGTTTACACAAGTGTAATGCTAGTGCCTGTACTTATGAACCTGTGGAGAAGGTCTTCACTCGTTCTGCTCCACAGGCCGCTGTGTTACGGGCATTAATGTTTCCGAAGTTGAGCATCTGGAAGGGGTCTCGCTTAACTCAGAAATTGCTATGCCCCCGCCGTCCATGGTGAGGGAGTCACCAGGTGACGCGCTTAGGGACGCAGCGGAAACGAAGCTGCTACTGTCTTCTCAGCCCTTTCGGACGGGACTCCTCCCTCAGGGAGAGGGGCGTCTCGGGAGGGCCCAGGCTACCGGAGATCATAGAACCAACTGCCTCACCGCTTATGAACCATTATCAGTTTTGGGTGAGTTTGTGCGCCCCCTCCCAGTCTGGCTGGACAGAACACTGCGGAAGGGATACGCACTGCAGTTTCGTTGCCGTCCTCCCCCATTCAGAGGCAGTGTTCAGACGGTGCTCCCCAATTCCGCAAAAAGGGCGGTATGGAGGAAAGAAGTGGACTCGCTTCTTTGAAATGGGGCCATAGCGCTGGTTCCCCAATCGGAAGCTCAAGAGGGGTTTTATTCTCCTTATTTTCTGATCCCCAAAAAATTAGGAGGGCTGAGACCCATTCTGGATCTCCGCGAGCTGAATACGCATATTGCGCGCAGACCATTCCAGATGCTGACAGTGAGGTCTCTGCTGGAGTGTGTCAGGCCAGGCGACTGGATGACGTCAATAGATCTGACAGACGCCTATTTCCATGTCCCTATTCTTCTGCACCATCAGAAATTTCTTCGTTTTGCGCCAGAGGATCAGAGTTTTCAGTTTTGCCACCTGCCATTTGGATATTCCCTGGTGCCTCGGACGTTCTCCAAATGTGTGGAGATAGCACTAGCGCCACTCAGGCGGAAAGGGATACGAATCCTGACTTATCTCGACGATTGGCTGATCTGTGCCCCTTCCAGGCAGATGGCAGCCGCCCATACTATGCTGGTGATGCAATACATTTCGCAACTGGGCTTTGCTATCAACAGCGACAAGAGTGCCCTGCAGCCCAGCCAGACAGTGCTGTATCTGGGGCTGCTATTGGACTCTCAATCCATGACCGCACGTCTGTCAGGGAACAGAGCAGAGGCAATCATGTCTCGGGCTCAAAGAATACTGGACGCAGTCTCGGTGCCGGCAATGGCAGTGATGTCACAGCTAGGAATGATGACTGCAGCCCATTCAGTAATCCGCCTGGGGCTACTGCACATGAGAGATTTTCAGCGTTGGTTCCTATGCCTTCGTTGGGAACCACCAGCGCATGCTCCACGTGCCTATTCGAGCAAGTCGTGCGGTGGCATTTTGGGCCTCACCCAGCCGGCTCTGCGAGGGGGTTCGGATGGGTTGTGTGTCTCACTACACCCATATATTTGTGGATGCCTCCCTCACAGGATGGGGCGGGACTTGCGGCCCTGCTTCTGTCGCAGGTACATGGCAGGGGCCCCGATGTCATATCAACCTACTGGAACTCATGGCAGTTCAGAATGCGTTGCACCAATTTGCCCCACAACTGGAAGGGAGGCACGTCCTTGCGAGATCGGAAAACCCAATAGTGGTGGCCTATCTCAACAGGTGGCGGGGGGTCAGGTCAGTGGCCCTACATAAGATGGCACTTCCATCCTAACCTGGGTGGATCACTATCCCTGCTCCCTGAGAGCCCGGTACGTTCCTGGCTTCCTCAACACTCGGGCGGACGGGCTGTCCAGGGGAGCCCTGCCCGAGGAGGATTGGAGCCTCTTTCCGATGACGGCCTAACAGATTTGGAGGCTGTTCGATCGACTAGTGGCGGATCTGTTTGCGAGCAGGGAGAATGCTTTGTGCCCGCTTTGGTTCTCCCTGAGGCCTACCAACAATCCTCCCCATCCTTTTGTCAGAAAGCTATCTACCCAGCAGAGTACCAAACCAAACTCTTCATTTTCTGAGAAAACTAGCTGTGTATCACAATAAAAAAAAGAAAAAATTCTGTGGTACATTGCTGGGGATAGCCAGTTTTTGCATCCATCCTACAACGCCCTTTTCCAAAAGCACAGCAAACAGCATTACTACACCAGTACATATCTGGGTTACTGAGAAAATATCCCGCAAACATGCACCAAAAATCAATTTCAACCATCTTTCTGGCTGTCCACTGCACTAACCCAGCAAGATACCAAGGTACTATTCACTGAAAACAATAGTCTTGTTGTGAGTAAACCAATAATAAAGCATTCTAGATTGGTATATATCTGGGATATTATTTTACTCGCATTCCTATTTTCAGTTTTTATTTGTTTATTTGTTTATTTGTTCAGTTTGTTATTTCTCAAATAATTCCAGCTCGATAAGGTCGTTACACAGCTTGGCGCTGATATGGTGCTGATGTCTAACTGGACTTGAAGTGTCACAGGTCATGATAAAAGCATAACATATTTGGTACTGTGTGCCCTTGAGTCATGAAATGTGGTGTCAACAGCAAAACTGAGACACTTTAGTGGGTTCCAGGTGGCGCCACCGGCAGGCAAAGTGAGTATTGGACCTAAAAATTTGGCTTTTTCCATGAAACACCCATATGTACCTATGTGCCAAGTTTCATTCAATTCCAGGGGGTCAACTGTGCATTGAATGCCAATCTCTCATAGAATGGCTCTTAAGATGTGCCACTTAAATACATTTAGCAAACTACGCGCTCAGAAAGGTTTTTCATTTTTATTCAAAATTCGAACTACTGTTCTAACTTGAAGAAATGTTCGACCAATTACTCGGCTAATTACATAAACATATGAAATGCCACTTTCCTGGAGGAATGTGATTAAGAAAATTCAACGAAAGTCGACGTTAAAATGCTCACCACTCGCAAAATGGGGTACATTAGAGTTAAGAACACTAACTGCGACTATATGGTCGAGAAATTGCAAAAATCTGTTGCATGTGTTAGCTAATGTAGTAAGCTACCTAGCCAGCTTGTGAAGGAAGATTCAGTGACAAGACAATGCTGATGAGTTAAGTAGGACATAGACTGCGAAACAGAAGACAGCGGGGTCTATTTACCCATAGACTGCATTAACAAGCCTACGAATTGCAACGCTGCTGTTGCTGTTCACTTAGACTTTACAGTCTCTATGTCTCAGCTATTACAGGCACTTAACGTTACGTTAATGGTGCAGCAGTCCGGCTAGGTCAAATGTTCATGGGGGGTGTTCGGGTGGGTATATGGGCGGGATCTCCATACCGCGGCTCGACCGCCAATCACTACTGCACAGACTCTGGCTCCAAATGTGTAACATGGCAGCGCCCGTATCTGGGATATTTTGGCTCCATGTTTGATCAATGGGAGTAAATGGAGACGCGTCGTCCATCTTTATATACAGTCATGGCACTGAGTGAGTGATTCATATGTGATGCACTGAAGTGAAAATAGCGCCACACATGGATGCACTGAACAGAAATCATGGGTCTCCAATCACTACGAGGACAGGCTCTCCAATCAGTTACCTCACGGACATGAACGTCCACCCGAGGAAACCAATGGCGGATTACAGCTCGCAGTGGCAGGTATTTTGAAAACCTCGTTCTTCTTTCACCAATCGAAAAGACTGATAGGAAGACCAAGACTTAAGTGCTTTACTGTCTAACTGTTCATACAGGCATAAATGTCAAAGTGTTTCTATTCCCCTTTAACAGGTCAAATCATCTCTCTAAACATTAGCAGCAAGTAATTAAGAAAAAATGACAGTTCATTACAATTCTGGGATCGCAACAGTGTTTAGAACAAACACCAGCACACAGGGGGTCCCCAGGACCCAGTTTGGGATGCACTGGCCTAAGGGGTCGGAACAATCTGGAAGCAACTTCCTCCGAGGAGAAATCAGTCACATCATAATCCAACAGGCAGCAAAGTCAGAAAAACAATCATTATTTCCTGACTGAACTGACTAAATCCAGAATTATGATTATTTATGATTATTAGAATGATCATTAATTCTGGACCATTTAAACGCCTCTGAAACAGAAAGATGTGAAAAACTGGGCGGGGCATGGGCGGAACTATGGAACCCCACCCCTCCTCCCATTTCTGACAATTCAGAGTCAAAGTAAAAATGTCTGCGCTTGATGAAATCCTGTAATTAAAAGCCGGCGACTCATGGACAAGAAACCTCACTCCTGAAAACCATTGTAACAGGTCTTGTGTTTAGATTTTTTTATATTTACATTTGGATTAGTGATCCCTGAAAGGGCAGGTGACAGTAGGCAGGGCTTGACATTACCTTTCTGAGGCACTGTAAGTTTACCTTTCACTTGTCCAGGCTCAAAAGTCACATATCCGGGTATAATTGACAAAAATGTACTTTTTATGCCCTCAGAATCTAAGATTCAGGGGCGTATTATTTTTGGCCTGTCCATCTGTCTGTTTGTAATTACTATCCCCCCAGCATATAATACAGGGGGATGTAGTCATGGGTGCGGTTGTCCATCCGTCCGTCCACCCACCTGTCTGTGAACATTTCGTTTCTGGAGCATAACTTGAAAACCGTTCAATATTTTCTAACAAACCTTGGTGTGCACATAAATCAGGTCCTGAAGTGGTGCCTTTTGTGCATCCGAAGTTGATGAATTTTGTATTTTTTCTGGTTTCCAAGGAAAAATTTTGAACTTAGAATTTTAGGGGGTATTGTTTGTTTTGTTGTGTGTTAACCTCATCACCCTTCAGCCCTGTGTGTTAACCTCATCACCCCTCAGCCCTGTGTGTTAACCTCATCACCCCTCAGCCCTGTGTGTTAACCTCATCACCCTTCAGCCCTGTGTGTTAACCTCATCACCCCTCAGCCCTGTGTGTTACCCTCATCACCCCTCAGCCCTGTGTGTTAACCTCATCACCCCTCAGCCCTGTGAGTTAACCTCATCACCCATCAGCCCTGTGTGTTACCCTCATCACCCCTCAGCCCTGTGTGTTAACCTCATCACCACTCAGCCCTGTGTGTTAACCTCATCACCCTTCAGCCCTGTGTGTTACCCTCATAACCCCTCAGCCCTGTGTGTTACCATCATCACCCCTTCAGCCCTGCGTGTTAACCTCATCACCCCTCAGCCCTGCGTGTTAACCTCATCACCCCTCAGCCCTACGTGTTACCCTCATCACCCTTCAGCCCTGTGTATTAACCTCATCACCCCTCAGCCCTGTGTGTTAACCTCATCACCCCTCAGCCCTGTGTGCTAAACTCATCACCCCTCAGCCATGTGTGTTACCCTGATCACCCTTCAACCCTGTGTGTTAACCTCATCACCCTTCAGCCCTGTGTGTTACCCTCATCACCCCTCAGCCCTGTGTGTTACCTTCATCACCCCTCAGCCCTGTGTGTTGCCCTCATCACCCCTCAGCCCTGTGTGTTAACCTCATCAGCCCCCTCATCACCCCTGTGTGTTGTTACCCTCATAACCCCTCAGCCCTGTGTACCCCCCTCATAACCCCTCAGCCCTGTGTGTTACCCTCATCACCCCTCAGCCCTGTGTGTTAACCTCATCACCCCTCAGCCCTGTGTGTTAACCTCATCACCCCTCAGCCCTGTGTGCTAACCTCATCACCCCTCAGCCCTGTGTGTTACCCTCATCACCCTTCAGCCCTGTGTGTTACCCTCATCACCCCTCAGCCCTGTGTGTTACCCTCATCCATCCCTGTGTCAGCCCTGTGTGTGTGTTACCCTCATCACCCCTCAGCCCTGTGTGTTACCCTCATCACCCCTCAGCCCTGTGTGTTAACCTCATCACCCCTCAGCCCTGTGTGTTACCCTCCACAACCCCTCAGCCCTGTGTGTTACCCTCATCACCCTTCAGCCCTGTGTGTTAACCTCATCACCCCTCAGCCCTGTGTGTTAACCTCATCACCCTTCAGCCCTGTGTGTTACCCTCATCACCCCTCAGCCCTCTGTTTTACCCTCATCACCCCACAGCCCTGTGTGTTACCCTCATCACCCCTCAGCCCTGTGTGTTACCCTCATCACCCTTCAGCCCTGTGTGTTACCCTCATCACCCCTCAGCCCTGTGTTACCCTCATCACCCTTCAGCCCTGTGTGTTAACCTCATCACCCCTCAGCCCTGTGTGTTAACCTCATCACCCCTCAGCCCTGTGTGTTACCCTCATCACCCCTCAGCCCTGTGTGTTACCCTCATCACCCCTTCAGCCCTGTGTGTTAATCTCATCACCCCTCAGCCCTGTGTGTTAACCCCATCACCCCTCAGCCTGTGTGTTAACCTCATCACCCCTCAGCCCTGTGTGTTACCCCCCCCATCAGCCCCCCTTCAGCCCAGCCCCTGTGTAACCCTCATCACCCCTCAGCCCTGTGTGTTACCCTCATCACCCCTTCAGCCCCTGTGTGTTAACCTCATCAGCCCCCTCATCACCCCTGTGTGTTAACCCCCTCATCACCCTTCAGCCCCTGTGTGTTACCCCTCATCACCCCCTCAGCCCTGTGTGTTACCCCTCATCACCCCTCAGCCCTGTGTGTTAACCTCATCACCCCTCAGCCCTGTGTGTGTTACCCTCATCAGCCCCCCTCAGCCCTGTGTGTTTACCTCATCACCCCTTCAGCCCTGTGTGTTAACCTCATCACCCCTCAGCCCTGTGTGTTAACCTCATCACCCTTCAGCCCTGTGTGTTACCCTCATCACCCCTCAGCCCTGTGTGTTACCCTCATCACCCCTCAGCCCTGTGTGTTACCCTCATCACCCCTCAGCCCTGTGTGTTAACCCCATCCCTCCCCTCAGCCCTGTGTGTTCATCACCCCTCAGCCCTGTGTGTTACCTCATCCCCTCAGCCCTGTGTGTTACCCTCATCACCCCTCAGCCCTGTGTGTTACCCTCATCACCCCTCAGCCCTGTGTGTTAACCCCATCACCCCTTCAGCCCTGTGTGTTACCCCATCACCCTCAGCCCTGTGTGTTACCCTCATCACCCTCAGCCCCTGTGTGTTACCCTCATCACCCCTCAGCCCTGTGTGTTACCCCTCATCACCCTTCAGCCCTGTGTGTTAACCTCATCACCCCTCAGCCCTGTGTGTTACCCTCATCACCCCTTCAGCCCTGTGTGTTACCCTCATCACCACCCCTCAGCCCTGTGTGTTAAATCACCCCTCAGCCCATCACCCTCAGCCCCTGTGTGTTACCCTCATACCCCTTCAGCCCTGTGTGTTAACCTCATCACCCCTCAGCCCTGTGTGTTAACCTCATCACCCCTCAGCCCCTGTGTGTTAACCTCATCACCCCCTCAGCCCTGTGTGTTACCCTCATCACCCCTTCAGCCCTGTGTGTCACCCATCACCCCTCAGCCCTGTGTGTTAACCTCATCACCCCTCAGCCCTGTGTGTTACCCTCATCACCCCTCAGCCCTGTGTGTTACCCTCATCACCCCTCAGCCCTGTGTGTTAACCTCATCACCCCTCAGCCCGGTATTTTCCCCCATCACCCCTCAGCCCTGTGTGTTACCCCCCATCACCCTCAGCCCTGTGTGTTAACCTCATCACCCCTCAGCCCTGTGTGTTACCCCTCATCACCCCTCAGCCCTGTGTGTTAACCTCATCACCCCTCAGCCCTGTGTGTTATCACCCCTCAGCCCTGTGTGTTACCCTCATCACCCCCTCAGCCCTGTGTGTTACCCTCATCACCCCTCAGCCCTGTGTGTTAACCTCATCACCCCTCAGCCCTGTGTGTTACCCTCATCACCCCTCAGCCCTGTGTGTTACATCACCCCTCAGCCCTGTGTTACCCTCATCACCCTTCAGCCCTGTGTGTTACCCTCATCACCCCTCAGCCCTGTGTGTTACCCTCATCCCCTCAGCCCCTGTGTGTTACCCCCATCACCCCTCAGCCCCTGTGTTAACCCTCATCACCCCTCAGCCCTGTGTGTTACCCTCATGTTCAGCCTGTGTGTTACCCTCATCACCCCCAGCCCTGTGTGTTACCCCCCCATCAGCCCCCTCAGCCCTGTGTGTTGTTACCTCATCACCCTTCAGCCCTGTGTGTTACCCTCATCACCCTTCAGCCCTGTGTGTTACCCTCATCACCCTTCAGCCCTGTGTGTTACCCTCATCACCCCTCAGCCCCTGTGTGTTACCCTCATCACCCTCAGCCCTGTGTGTTACCCTCATCACCCCTTCAGCCCTGTGTGTTAACCTCATCACCCCTCAGCCCTGTGTGTTAACCTCATCACCCCTCAGCCCTGTGTTACCCTCCCCCTGTTCACCCCACCCCTCAGCCCTGTGTGTTACCCCATCACCCCTCAGCCCTGTGTTAACCTCATCACCCCTCAGCCCTGTGTGTTACCCTCATCACCCTCAGCCCTGTGTGTTAACCTCATCACCCCTCAGCCCTATGTGTTACCCTCATCACCCCTCAGCCCTGTGTGTTACCCCCCTCATCACCCCTCAGCCCTGTGTGTTACCCTCATCACCCCTTCAGCCCTGTGTGTTACCCTCATCACCCCCTCAGCCCTGTGTGTTACCCTCATCACCCTTCAGCCCTGTGTGTTACCCTCATCACCCTTCAGCCCTGTGTGTTAACCTCATCACCCCTCAGCCCTGTGTGTTAACCTCATCACCCCTCAGCCCTGTGTGTTAACCCTCATCACCCCCTCCCCCTGTGTGTTACCCTCATCACCCCTCAGCCCTGTGTGTTAACCTCATCACCCCTCAGCCCTGTGTGTTACCCTCATCACCCCTCAGCCCTGTGTGTTAACCTCATCACCTGTGTGTGTTACCCCTCATCACCCCTCAGCCCTGTGTGTACCCTCATCACCCCTCAGCCCTGTGTCATAACCTCATCATCCCTCAGCCCTGTGTGTTACCCCATCACCCCTCAGCCCTGTGTGTTAACCTCATCACCCCTCAGCCCTGTGTGTTAACCTCATCACCCCTCAGCCCTGTGTTACCCTCATCACCCCTCAGCCCTGTGTGTTAACCTCATCACCCCTCAGCCCTGTGTGTTACCCTCATCACCCCTCAGCCCTGTGTGTTAACCTCATCACTCACCCTCAGCCCTGTGTGTTACTCCCTCATCACCCCTCAGCCCTGTCTGTTAACCTCCATCACCCCTCAGCCCTGTGTGTTACCCTCATCACCCCTCAGCCCTGTGTGTTAACCTGTGTGTTACATCACCCCTCAGCCCTGTGTGTACCCCTCATCACCCCTCAGCCCTGTGTGTTACCCTCATCACCCCCTCAGCCCTGTGTGTTACCCTCATCACCCCCTCAGCCCCCCCATCACCCTCAGCACTGTGTGTTAACCTCATCACCCCTCAGCCCTGTGTGTTAACCTCATCACCCTCAGCCCTGTGTGTTACCATCATCACCCCTCAGCCCTGTGTGTTACCCTCATCACCCCCTCAGCCCTGTGTGTTAACCCTCATCACCCCTCAGTCCTGTGTGTAACCTCATCCCCCCCTCAGCCCTGTGTGTTAATCACCCCTCATCATCACCCCTCAGCGCTGTGTGCTAACCTCATCACCCCTCAGCCCTGTGTGTTACCCTCATCACCCCTCAGCCCTGTGTGTGTTAACCTCATCACCCCCTCAGCCCTGTGTGTTACCCCTCATACCCTCATCACCCCTCAGCCCTGTGTGTTACTCCTCATCACCCCTCAGCCCTGTGTGTTAACCTCATCACCCCTCAGCCCTGTGTGTTAACCTCATCACCCTTCAGCCCTGTGTGTTAACCTCATCACCCCTCAGCCCTGTGTGTTAACCTCATCACCCCTCAGCCCTGTGTGTTAACCTCATCACCCCTCAGCCCTGTGTTAACCTCATCACCCCTCAGCCCTGTGTGTTACCCTCATCACCCCTGTCAGCCCCTCACCCAGCCCTGTGTGTTAACCTCATCACCCTTCAGCCCTGTGTTAACCCATCATCACCCCTCAGCCCTGTGTGTAACCCTCATCACCCCTCAGCCCTGTGTGTTTACCCTGTGTGCTAACCCATCACCCTCAGCCCTGTGTGTTACCCTCATCACCCCTTCAGCCCTGTGTGTGTTACCCTCATCACCCCTTCAGCCCTGTGTGTTACCCCATCATCACCCCTCAGTCCTGTGTGTTAACCTCATCACCCCTCAGCCCTGTGTGTTACCCTCATCACCCCTTCAGCCCTGTGTGTTACCCTCATCACCCCTTCAGCCCTGTGTGTTAACCTCATCACCCCTCAGCCCTGTGTGTTAACCTCATCACCCCTCAGCCCCTGTGTGTTAACCTCATCACCCTTCCCCTGTCAGCCCCACCCCTCAGCCCCACCCTCACCCTTCAGCCCTGTGTGTTAACCTCATCACCCCTCAGCCCCTGTGTGTTAACCTCATCACCCCTCAGCCCTGTGTAACCTAAACCCCTCCCATCACCCTCATCAGCCCTGTGTGTTACCCTCATCACCCTTCAGCCCTGTGTGTTAACCTCATCACCCTTCAGCCCTGTGTGTTACCCTCATCACCCCTCAGCCCTGTGTGTTACCCTCATCACCCCTCAGCCCTGTGTGTTACCCTCATCACCCCTCAGCCCTGTGTGTTAACCTCATCACCCCTCAGCCCTGTGTGTTACCCTCATAACCCCTCAGCCCTGTGTGTTACCCTCATCACCCCCTCAGCCCTGTGTGTTACCCACATCACCCCTCAGCCCTGTGTGTTAACCTCATCACCCCTCAGCCCTGTGTGTTACCCCTCATCACCCCTCAGCCCTGTGTTACCCCTCATCACCCCTCAGCCCTGTGTGTTAACCATCATCCCCCTCAGCCCTGTGTGTTACCCTCATCACCCCTCAGCCCTGTGTGTTAACCTCATCACCCCTCAGCCCTGTGTGTTACCCTCATCACCCTTCAGCCCTGTGTGTTACCCTCATCACCCCTCAGCCCTGTGTGTTACCCCTCATCACCCCTCAGCCCTGTGTGTTTACCCTCATCACCCCTCAGCCCTGTGTGTTACCCTCATCACCCCTCAGCCCCATCACCCTTCAGCCCTGTGTGTTAACCTCATCACCCCTCAGCCCTGTGTGTTAACCTCATCACCCTTCAGCCCTGTGTGTTACCCTCATCACCCCTCAGCCCTGTGTTTTACCCTCATCACCCCACAGCCCTGTGTGTTACCTTCATCACCCCTCAGCCCTGTGTGTTAACCTCATCACCCCTCAGCCCTGTGTGTTAACCTCATCACCCCTCAGCCCTGTGTGTTACCCCTCATAACCCCTCAGCCCTGTGTGTTACCCTCATAACCCCTCAGCCCCTGTGTGTTACCCTCATCACCCCTTCAGCCCTGTGTGTTAACCTCATCACCCCTCAGCCCTGTGTGTTAACCTCATCACCCCTCAGCCCTGTGTGTTAACCTCATCACCCCTCAGCCCTGTGTGTTAACCTCATCACCCCTCAGCCCTGTGTGTTAACCTCATCACCCCTCAGCCCTGTGTGTTAACCTCATCACCCTTCAGCCCTGTGTGTTAACCCTCATCACCCCTCAGCCCTGTGTGTTACCCTCATCACCCCTCAGCCCTGTGTGTTACCCTCATCACCCCTCAGCCCTGTGTGTTACCCTCATCACCCCACAGCCCTGTGTGTTAACCTCATCACCCCTCAGCCCTGTGTGTTACCCTCATCACCCCTCAGCCCTGTGTGTTAACCCTCATCACCCCTCAGCCCTGTGTGTTAACCCCTCATCACCCCTTCAGCCCTGTGTGTTACCCTCATCACCCCTCAGCCCTGTGTGTTACCCCTCATCACCCCTCAGCCCCTGTGTGTTACCTCATCACCCCTCAGCCCTGTGTGTTAACCTCATCACCCCTCAGCCCTGTGTGTTACCCTCATAACCCCTCAGCCCTGTGTGTTACCCTCATAACCCCTCAGCCCTGTGTGTTACCCTCATCACCCCTTCAGCCCTGTGTGTTAACCTCATCACCCCTCAACCCTGTGTGTTAACCTCATCACCCTTCAGCCCTGTGTGTTACCCTCATTACCCCTCAGCCCTGTGTGTTTACCTAACCACCCCTCAGCCCTGTGTGTTACCCTCATCACCCCTCAGCCCTGTGTGTTAACCTCATCACCCCTCTGCCCTGTGTGTTACCCTCATCACCCTTCAGCCCTGTGTGTTAACCTCATCACCCTTCAGCCCTGTGTGTTAACCTCATCACCCTTCAGCCCTGTGTGCTAACCTCATCACCCCTCAGCCCAGTGTGTTACCCTCATCATCCCTCAGCCCTGTGTGTTAACCTCATCACCCCTCAGCCCTGTGTGTTACCCTCATCACCCCTCAGCCCTGTGTGTTAACCTCATCACCCTTCAACCCTGTGTGTTACCCTCATCACCCTTCAGCCCTGTGTGTTACCCTCATCACCCTTCAGCCCTGTGTGTTACCCTCATCACCCTTCAGCCCTGTGTGTTACCCTCATCACCCCTCAGCCCTGTGTGTTAACCTCATCACCCCTCAGCCCTGTGTGTTACCCTCATAATCCCTCAGCCCTGTGTGTTAACCTCATCACCCCTCATCCCTGTGTGTTACCCTCATCACCCCTCAGCCCTGTGTGTTAACCTCATCACCCCTCAGCCCTGTGTGTTAACCTCATCACCCTCAGCCCTGTGTGTTATCCTCATCACCCCTCAGCCCTGTGTGTTAACCTCATCACCCCTCAGCCCTGTGTGTTAACCTCATCATCCCTCAGCCCTGTGTGTTACCCTCATCACCCCTCAGCCCTGTGTGTTAACCTCATCACCCCTCAGCCCTGTGTGTTACCCTCATCACCCCTCAGCCCTGTGTGATAACCTCATCACCCCTCAGCCCTGTGTGTTAACCTCATCACCCCTCAGCCCTGTGTGTTACCCTCATCACCCCTCAGCCCTGTGTGCTAACCTCATCACCCCTCAGCCCTGTGTGTTACCCTCATCACCCCTCAGCCCTGTCTGTTAACCTCATCACCCCTCAGCCCTGTGTGTTACCCACATAACCCCTCAGCCCTGTGTGTTAACCACATCACCCCTCAGCCCTGTGAGTTACCCTCATCACCCCTCAGCCCTGTGTGTTACCCTCATCACCCCTCAGCACTGTGTGTTAACCTCATCACCCCTCAGCCCTGTGTGTTACCCTCATCACCCCTCAGCACTGTGTGTTAACCTCATCACCCTTCAGCCCTGTGTGTTAACTTCATCACCCCTCAGCCCTGTGTGTTACGCTCATAACCCCTCAGCCCTGTGTGTTAACCTCATCACCCCTCAGCCCTGTGTGTTACCCTCATCACCCCTCAGCCCTGTGTGTGTTAACCTCATCACCCCTCAGCCCTGTGTGTTACCCTCATCACCCCTCAGCCCTGTGTGTTAACCTCATCACCCCTCAGCCCTGTGTGTTAACCTCATCACCCCTCAGCCCTGTGTGTTAACCTCATCACCCCTCAGCCCTGTGTGTTACCCTCATCACCCTTCAGCCCTGTGTGTTACCCTCATCACCCCTCAGCCCTGTGTGTGTGTAACCCTCATCACCCCTCAGCCCTGTGTGTTACCCTCATCACCCCTCAGCCCTGTGTGTTACCTCATCACCCCTCAGCCCTGTGTGTTACCCTCATCACCCCTCAGCCCTGTGTGTTAACCTCTTCACCCCTCAGCCCTCACCCCAATTTCCCCTCACCTTGTTTGTCTCTCCCCCCACATGCTATCACTCTAGGCAAATTACCATTTGTTCCTTTGCATCCTTTGAACTTTCAGCTATAAGAGTTCACATTTTCCCTCAGTTGTTGGTTCTTGTTGATCTGTACTTGGGGAACAGACCCACTAGTTCCTCTACTCTATTAAACTATCCACTTCGCAACTAAGACGTGCCTGCATTTATTATTCTACTTACAAAAGTACGGAGGAATACAGCAAACTCTCTTTCAAATCCCACACAGAGAAGTACTACATTACTCACAATCCTACACTGTTACCTTGGAAACCTTTAATAAACCCGCAAATGTCTTCGTCAACTCGTGAGTTTGGTCACTAAAGCCCATCACACTGTGGAGAGTTAGGAGTGCGAGTTGTCATGACTGCTAACGATTTATAACTCGCCCCAAATTTCCGTGAGTTGGCCCGAGCTGTGGGGATGGTGACATTATTTCAGCTCCTCTTCCACATCTCTGCAACTTCTGTTCAACATGTGGGAACACTGATAGGAGATGTGTACGAGAATCATCCATTTCCCAAGAGTTACTGCAACGTGTACGATCTCAACACAACACTCACTCAACAACCCCTGACTGCTCTTCAACAATACAGGAGTTTATCTTATCACAACACTCACTCAACAACCCCTGACTGCTCTTCAACAATACAGGAGTTTATCTTAACACAACACTCACTCAACATCCCCTGACTGCTCTTCAACAATACAGGAGTTTATCTTAACACAACACTCACTCAACATCCCCTGACTGCTCTTCAACAATACAGGAGTTTATCTTAACACAACACTCACTCAACATCCCCTGACTGCTCTTCAACAATACGGGAGTTTTGGTGAATATTGATGAGTTGGGGCCACATTAACACGAGTCCATGACTTAACTTGGACGATTTCTTTATGAGAAGTGATGAGAAACTTACTTAAAACTGCACCTAATGAAGGCTTACAGTCACTGACTGGGTATAAAATCGGTTGTTTCTGGATTTTTGAGTCATGGAGTGTCTGATGATGATCCAGAAATCCATGCCTTTTTATAGGATCGTCACAACCCGTCCAAACTCGCCACGAAACTCATAGCATGCCATGGAAGTTTTTACATGGCGAGAAGCGATGACAAGTCAAGACATGAGTACGAGGCTTGCACAAGTTCTGGTAACATCCCTTCCACAAGGCATGACATGTGTACGTGATGAAAACTCGCACAACAAGTTTAAAATTCTCGCCGAACAATGCAGAGTAGTGGTGACATGACAGAACATCTCTGCAACATACAAAGACATGGGAATGAGTTTTGCATGACTCGGGAGGAGTTATGGCGAGCTAAAGCTCGCCATAACTCGTACTCCTAACTCTCCACAGTGTGACGGGGGCTTAACGAACAAAGCACTGGCGATGTCACTAAATACAAACAATGGCTACGTTCACACTGCAGTTACAAGTGACCTGAATCCGAATTTTCGCTCAAATGTGATCCATATCCGATTTGCTTTTGACAGTGTGAACAGCACAATTCATATTGAATCTGACATTTTCGAATCAGATTCAGGCCACTTTCAAATGTAGTCCTGAATCGGATAAATATCGGATTTTTTTGAATGCGACCGCAGTCTGAACAGCCAGGTCGCATTTAATGCAACTTTGAAGTCATTCTGACAGACATTGCACCGTTTTGTAAATAAAGTTGATTTAAAAAAAGAAAAGTGCCACAGGTGGCACACAACGGTGATGTCATTAATGATCTACCTGCGCATGCGGGTCACTTCAGGAGCGTGAGCTGTTCCGTAGACGGGCCACATTTAAGCATGTAACAGCCAAACAAAAAAATGGGATTTGAGCAATAAATCGGAATTGGGCATTAAGGCCTGCAGTGTGAATGTAGCCTTCATGAAGCACTAAATATACACGAACTAAAATATATTTATTCCATGAATTAAAGCAGCTTAACTATCGTTGCTGCAGCGAGGTGGCATTGATTCACGTCTCTTCGCACTGATGCTATTACAGTTCATTTTTCACTCATCGCACAGACCAAGTTTCACGTCGCTCAGGTGCAGTTGCTGTTTTTCTTGGGGCTTTTCCTGGG
This sequence comes from Gymnothorax javanicus, assembly GCA_029692085.1. Lineage (NCBI taxonomy): Eukaryota > Metazoa > Chordata > Actinopteri > Anguilliformes > Muraenidae > Gymnothorax > Gymnothorax javanicus. The sequence goes on from JAFJMP010000022.1 coordinate 559,445, forward strand.
GCTTGCCCAGGCTGCGGAGCCTTGAGAAACATTGCTGCTCCTCTGATGTAAGGGGTTCCTGTATATGTGTGCGCACGTGTGTCCGTGCCTGTGTATCTGATTGGTCAATCAAAGCATTCAAGGTGGACGCTGGTTAGACGTGTCGTGGAGAAAAATGTTTTTGTTTCAAATTGGTTTTATGAATGAATTTAGCGAATCAAATTCAGGGCACATAACGTGAAGACACTGTATTTTTTCAGCAGCTTTTAACTTGTTCGGTGGGGCATGTAAATTTCTCTTCCGCTTGTCCAACAATAAAATCTACTTGTCCCGGACAAGCGGACAAGCGTTAATGCCAAGCCCTGCAGTAGGGCACCATACACTATAAACCTCAGACTGACCTCAGATCAGCTCTGATCTCACCTTTAAATTGCCCGTGTTTACTGTTTCTGTATCCTGTGCATCTAAGACCCTTTTCCCACCTGCATCAGACTGACTCACTGTAACATCTGCTGTGAAGCGACTCTTCTGATAAACACCTGAGTAACACTTTCACCTGATCTGTGTGGCTCCCTGGTCTGGTTCATAACAGCCTGATACAGGTGATAACTGAGGAAAAATGAGGATCTCCGTCTCCCTAATGTAAGAAAATGTCTGGACTCACCCCAGTCTCTGCAGTTTACAGTGAGGGTTCTCCAGTCCAGCAGAGAGCGCTCTCACTCCTGAATCCTGCAGCTCATTGTCTCTGAGCTCCAGACCTCTCAGCTCTGAGTGAGGAGAACGCAGGACTGAGGCCAGAACGTCACAGCAGCTCTCTGTGAGATCACACCAACCCAGCCTGTGCAGAAACACACACAGATTACACCAACCCAGCCTGTGCAGAAACACACACAGATTACACCAACCCAGCCTGTGCAGAAACACACACAGATTACACCAACCCAGCCTGAATAGAAACACACACAGATTACACCAACCCAGCCTGTGGAGAAACACACAAACACACACACAGATTACACCAACCCAGCCTGCGGAGAAACACACACACACACACACACAGATTACACCAACCCAGCCAGTGGAGAAACACACACACACACACACACACAGATTACACCAACCCAGCCTGTGCCGAAACACACACACACACACACACTTATATAGATTACACCAACCCAGCCAGTGGAGAAACACACACACACACACACACGCGCGCGCGAGCGCATGCACACACACACACACACACACTCAGATTACACCAACCCAGCCTGTGGAGAAACACACACACACACACACAGGCGTGCGCGCGCGCGCACACACACACAAACAAAAATTACATCCAGGCTGTGGAGAAACCAAACACATACACAGACATACACACGCACACGTACACACACACACACACACACACACACGCACATAAGCACACACACGAACAAAAATTACATCCAGCCTGTGGAAAAACCAAACACACATACACACACACATGCACATGTTTCACTAACCCAGCCTGTGCAAACACCAAACACACACACACACACAAGCACACGCACACACACACACACACACACACAGATTTCACCCAGCATGTAGAGAAACCACACGCGTGCACACACATACACACACACACATACTCAAATTAAACGAACTCAACCTGTGAGGAAACCACACACACACACACACGCGCGCGCGCGCATGTGTGTGCCCATACACCGATTGGCTCTTTATAACCCCTTTGTGCAGATGTAGCCGTCAACGTCTATGGAACTGCAAATTTAAGCACGCAGTTACAGCACTCGATCACCCAGATCAGTTATTGAGTATTCACACGCAAGTAGAGTTCAACCGCGGTTTAGAATATGGAGAAGTTCACTCCAATCCATGTTTTTCAACAGTTGCATGAATTAAACTCCTCAGCTAAGCCTGATGTGCGAACTGGTCAATATCCTTGCCCATAGTATCGACCCAGCGGTTTAAAAAAATTATCTCTTGAGACAGCAAAAATTGTTGTCCTCTGACTAGCAACCACTTTAGCTACAGTGAGCCAACGGTATTCCAATTAGTGGTTGAGAAAAATCAGTTTTCTGAAGCAAAAAATTCGACATGGTATTGATTCTTTCACATTCTACTGTCAATTACAGTCATCACACACAAAAAAAAGTTCCCTACCGTGGATTTACGTGTAGATTCCTTCATTGACAAATTCAGCACTTCCTTATTTCCACCCAAGAACTGGTGTTGATAGCCAATCACTAAATTATACACTCAGGCTCTTCTGCGTAACTGCACAGTTATAGTTCACGCCGTCGTGAAACTTCCCCGCTAACGATGTATTGATTGACGTCTCTTATCCAATTCCCGAGTGTTTAAACTTCCCACAGTAACTGAAACACATTTATTGGACAAACATAAGAGCATACAAGCCTATGCGTATCAGCAAGGTAGGTTGTATCCGTTCAACGTTGAGCACAATTGCGCAGCTGAAAATGACGCAATTTATAGAAAAAAAAAAGAGTCCCAAAACCGGCCTGAAGTGTTCAGTTACATTTACAGGATTTAAATGACGTAAGGACATGGTCAATGGGAATTATTATTCCTCGGGCTGGTAGGCCACAAGTCTAAGTTTCAGCTCCGGATCTTTTTTTTTTCCTCGGGGTCGCGATTGTCCTGCTCATGCGCGCGCGTGGTTTCGCGATTGGCCCAGGCCGAGACCCGGCCCGAGTACAGGCTCTGAGGAGCCTCTTGTTTCGAATGAAACAGGACCGGAGGATTTCTACTACTGGACACATCGGTCTCTGGAGGAGGGATTCAATGAAAAAGGTTAGGCTGCTACTTTTGCTTTTTGTTTTGGAATGTATACCGTATTCAACAAAATCGAATGCCGAGGTTTTTTTTCATGTTTAAAACGTGAACTGGTCATGCATTTCAGTGGATCCCCTGGTACGTTCATTGCACCTTTCTGTTGAATCTAGGGAGGCATATATTGTTTGATTTTCCCTGATAGTGGAATGTCTGTTCTGTTAAAATAAGGCATATTTCAGAAATCAGATATTACTGAGTTAGTGAGTTTTACTTGTTCCTTTTTAATGTTGAAATAAGGTTGTGAGCTCGGAAGTCAGAACTGCTAGCTTTCATTGCAGGGTGAATGTTCTGACCGTTAAATAAGCAGTTTCTTTCATGAGTTTGTGTGCTGGCTTGGTGGACTTTGAAGAAAAATGGACAAAACTCTAAAGTTTATTATGGAGAAAAGGCATGTTTTGTGTTTGGAGAGGTTACTGGTGACCACTGATGTTCAATTGCACTGATATTGATAAATTAATGCTAAACCCAACCAAAAAATAATTAGTTCATATTAAATTTCATGCCTCAAAACTTTATTTGTGTTAAATATATGATTATTTTTTGATCTGATAGTGCACCATTTTGAGGGATCTCAAACTTTGGGGAGCCACCTGGATAGCTGTCTAATTTGGCTCATAGCAAGTAGGTAATCTAGAATGCAATGTTCAAGATAAATTATACTTGTGGTCAAGGAGTTTATGATCACAGAAATGTATAGATTTAAGCCCCAGCAGTTTTTCAATTCTCAGTATAATTTTTTTTTTTTTTTTGCAATTTCAATGTTGAATTTTCATGAAGATTTTTTTGTGTTTGTGGCCCCTTTTCTCCTCCAAAATCATGAAAATAAACTGAAATACGATGGGAGTCTAAATGCCTCAAGTGTCTAGACTCAGTTCAGCCACAGTTTCCCTGTCTGTGAAGCTGCAATCTTGAATTATAAAGCCTTAAATAAGGTAACCCCCCAAATAGCCAGATTTGGCTTCTGCGCAAAGGGGTTAAACCACAAACACCACACTTTGAGGTAAATTGTAATTTTCTGTGTACTTTTCATAGTTAATGCTGGACTGTAGTGGTCTCATCTGTTAAATAAATCTTGTGCTTTTGATAATAATGAACTCATATGCAGTATCTTCAGCCATACAGCTCTATATGAATATGGTCAGTATATCTGTGACTTCCTGTATATTCTCTAAAGGCAGCAGCTCTATATGAATGTGGTCAGTATATCTGTGACTTCCTGTATATTCTCTGAAGGCAGCAGCTCTATATGAATGTGGTCAGTATATCTGTGACTTCCTGTATATTCTCTGAAGACAGCAGCTCTATATGAATGTGGTCAGTATATCTGTGACTTCCTGTATATTCTCTGACGGCAGCAGCTCTATATGAATGTGGTCAGTATATCTGACTTCCTGTACATTCTCTGAAGGCAGCAGGGAACTGTCCCTTCTAACTGCAGCTTTTTGTCTCCGCCCCCTGCTGCCTGAGCTCGTCCAATTCCAGGCCAGGCGCAGCTCATCTCGAACGAGTCTATTGCTTGGGTCCAGAAGTTCTCCCCACAGCCCGTTTTTACACGAGAGCTTCTGGGAACTCAGATAAGCGGTGTGTTTACCTCCTAGGACTGAAGCTCTTATGTCAGAGACACTTATATTACTGACTGGCACCAGTAGATCGTCTCTCTCTCCAGGTGAGCGGCTCTTGCAGCTGATAATCCCACATGAGCTCACCCCAGTCAGTATGCTGTCATGAAACCCCTACTAACACTAACATTAAGGACACTTTTTCCTTTGGAGTTCAGAGAACTGAAACACAAAGCATGTGACCCTTTAATCGAGTGATATTAGTTCTGTCATCATCTGCCCTTCATGATTTGATCATGATTTAATTGTGATTGACAAGAGAACTACTAAAACTGAAACAATACCTTCAGTACATGACCACAAAACACAAGAGTAAATGCATGTGACCTCTCACCCTCTCACTTTCCCATTGTAAGAAAATCATTCACCAACACAATATATCTCTCTCACACACACTCACACACACACACCCACACTCTTTGAAAATGGCACAAGCACAAACACAACAGGACAAGACAACTCAATACAGGACAAGACACAAAAGACACTGATCCAGTGCATTAGATTCTCAGGCTTAAAATCGGTGAGATCTGCTCAACAGCATTACACAATGCTGCCACTGTAGACACTTTGCCTCCATGTATCTTAGCAGTGGATTGTTCCAGGATTAAGGCAACTGATTAAGTTAAAGTCACACAGTACACAGCAGTACTCACCCCAGTGTCTGTAGTTTACAGTTTGGGCTCATCAGTCCATCACAGAGCAGCTTCACTCCTGAATCTCCCAGGCTATTGAAGCTGAGGTCCATTGTCTGTAGTTTACAGTTTGGACTCATCAGTGCATCACAGAGCAGCTTCACTCCTGAATCTCCCAGGTTATTGGAGCTGAGGTCCAGTGTCTGTAGTTTACAGTTTGGACTCATCAGTCCGTCACAGAGCAGCTTCACTCCTGAATCTCGCAGGTTATTGAAGCTGAGGTCCAGATCTCTCAGGGGTGAGTTTGATGACTGGAGAGCTGAGGCCACTATTTCACAGGACTTGTCTGTGAGGCCACAGCTGTTCAGTCTGTGAAAAGGGGTTAATATATTATAGAATAAGCATGAAATACTCAAATCTGCCACCAAGACATGGCTGATATCAGACCAGGAGATAAAACACGGTGAAGGGATGGACGTAAGAAAAGGCACATCTGCACAATAAGATGTGGTCATTTATGAAATTTTGTAGAGTTTTTCTGAACGAGGAGTTCTGGCCCTGAAATGAAGCGTGACGGACAGACATGCAGATAGACGAAACTCATTCCTGAATCCCCATCCACTTCCTGGTGAGGGATAATAATAGTATCAGATAAACATGACACATATAATATGCACAATATGTAACAGTGTTAATGGTGCTGAACGGCACACGGCCGCACTTTGGACCTGAGAATTAGACATCCTGCAGCACTGAACTCTGACGGTTCTGCAGATGTAATTCTGACTCAAAAGGCCCATTTTCTCATGCTGTAAGTTCTCTGAATTGGGGCTGAAGGCCCATCTACCTTTCCTACAGTCTTTTCTCTGGGCTTAACCCTCCCATCCCACCCCAGAACAGCAGCTGCCACTGAAAGGAAAGATGTAAATGACAGCGACACCTTTCAGAGTCGACAGTTAAAGAGCCTCCACATCCTCCCACAGCACTGCAAGCTAACGAGAGAGATACACACAGATAAAGGCCCATTCATTTAGAAACAGGAAATGAAAGGAAGAGACGTGTTCACATGTGATCAGGGAGTGCAGCGCATCTGTACCACTGGTGTTACACATAGAGCTCCATAATGTTTGGGACACATATTCTCCCATATTGATGTGTCTCTCTATGCCACAGTTTTATTCTCAGCTTTGGTTTAAGTGTATGTTTGTAATCGACTCAGAGTTTTACAAATAAGGCTCAGTTGTGTCCCCCAGCTCTAGTGGCTGCTTATACAAATTGAGCTTGTGTTTCAGCGACCCCTACTGGTAGCCTTGTGCCTGCCTTGTTTTTTTGCCAATTACAGGTGAGACACAACAGATTTGGGCCTATCTGTGCTGTCAAAGGATTGTGGGTCCACTCCTATGGGCACACACACGCACACACACATCTTTGACGCACGTATCAAGCACGCACACACACACACACACACAGCGGAGAGACTCACAGGAGGGAACACATCGTGCTTTAGGTGTGCGAATCTTCATGAATTCCTGTCCACCCAGCTTTAAAGTTCACCATTCCTGCTCTGTGTCTTTTTCTTTCTGTATCTTAATTCTTTATTTTCATCTGTTTGATTAACAAACCCTGATTTTGCTATAAGAGTGGAGCCGTGTGCATCTCCCCTTCATATTACAGTTTAGTGTGAGCTGGTGTAACAGGCACCAGCAGTGGCTCCATCTAAAGAGAGTCACATTATTCACTTCCTGAGCTGCGCACAGCTAAATGTTTATAATGACACATCAGCCCGACCCATATATCTGCCAGCAGATCACAAAACTACAGACCTCTCTGCACCTTAAATCAGCAATTCCACCGACTAATGTCTGCATTTGAAAAAACATCAAAATAGAGCCCAAGTCTTATAACTGTAAATAAATATAGCATCACTTAATTTCACCATGCACTGTGTTCACTGCCAGAGATTGGTCCATTTTATTACTCTGCCAGTTATTAAATACATTATACTTTAAAACTGGCTCCTGAGGAAATAAGACACAAATAAAACATTAAGTAAGGAGGTCTAAAGTGAGTTTAGCTTTTGATCCTGCTGATGTTCTGGATTCAGATCATGAAATAAAGGCACTAGATTCTACTTCCACTCACACATTTCTATTTTACCAAATTAATTCCTTCCCAACAATTTAACTGCATTTTATTGTGAACAAACACTGAAAATGTGGAAATAAAACATGCAGTCCATCATCAGCATTACTGATGACACCATACTCACATGGCCTTCCTGCAGTTCCTGATTACTGGTACCAGTCTCTGATAACCTGCTGCTGATGTGCTGTAGGTCTTCGGGTCAAACTGATCCAGGACCTCCTCTGACGTCAGTAACACAAAGGCCAGAGCTGAACACTGGTGCGGCTCCAGCTCTTTATCAGAAAGTTTCCCTGATCTCTGGAATCCCTGGATCTCCTGCACTAGAGAGGCGTCATTCAGCTCATTCAGACAGTGGAACAGGTTGATGGTTCTCTCTGCTGAAGATTCCTCTCTGATCCTCTCCTTAATGTACTCGACTGTTTTATTAATGCTGTCTGATCTGCTTCCTGTCCATCTCAGGACTCTTTGAATGAAAGTCTGTAGGAGGCCTGTCTGTGTCAGTATTCCTCGTAAGAGAGTCTGAATGGAGTCCAGCGAGAGGCCGAGAAGGAATCGGAGGAAAAGGTCCTGGTGCCCATTCTTACTCTCTAAGGCCTGATCCACTGCAGTCCTGTGTAACTCAGACAGCTGCTCTCTGTACCTGTGACGTCCTGATCCTTCTGCTCTGAGCACATTTCTGTTCTCATTTACACAGGAATGAAACACAAACAAGGCAGCCAGATACTCCTGAATGCTCAGATGCACAAAGCAGTAGACCTTCTCCTGATGCAGCCCACACTCCTCTTTAAAGATCTCTGTACACACCCCAGAGTACACTGAAGCTGCCCTGACATCAATGCTGCTCTCCCTCAGGTCCTCTTCATAGAATATCAGATTACCCTTCTCCAGCTGTGCAAAAGCCAGCCGCCCCAGTTTCAGTATGATTTCTGTATCTGATGCTGACGTCTGCTTTGGGTTTGTCTCACTGGTGCCCTGATACTTATCATTTTTCATATGAGTCTGAATGAGCAGGAAGCGTGTGTACATTTCAGTCAGAGTTTTGGGCAGATCTCCGCTCTCTGCTCCACCCAACATTGTCTCCAGAACAGCAGCAGAGATCCAGCAGAAGACTGGAATGTGACACATGATGTAGAGACTCCTGGATGACTTTATGTGTGAGATGATCCTGCTGGCCTTTTCCTGATCTCTGATTCTCTTCCTGAAGTACTCCTCCTTCTGTGGGTCACTGAACCCTCGTACCTCTGTCACCTGATGGATGCACTCAGGAGGGATCTGACTGGCTACTGCAGGGCGGGAGGTGATCCAGAGGAGAGCAGAGGGAAGCAGATTCCCCTGAATCAGATTGGTCAGCAGCACATCCACTGATGATGACTCTGTTACATCACAGCAGATATTACTGCTCTGGAAATCTAGAGCAAGTCGACACTCGTCCAGACCATCAAAAATAAACACGAGTTTGACTTCATCGCTGTGAATGCTTTTAATCTCTTTCAGCTGAGGAAAGTAGAGCTGTAGAAGCTGCATTAGACTGAATTCTTTGTCCTTCTTCAGATTCAGGTCTCTGAAAGGAAGACTGAAGATGAAATCAATGTCCTGATTGGCTCTTCCTTCTGCCCAATCCAGAATGAACTTCTGCACAGAGACGGTTTTCCCGATGCCAGCGATGCCCTTTGTGAGCACAGTTCTGATGTGTTTCTCTTGTCCAGGTAAAGGCTTAAAGATGTCATTGCAGAGGATTGCAGTCTCCTGTGTGGTTTGTCTCCTGGATGCCGTCTCGATCAGTCTGACCTCGTGTTCATTACTGACCCCCCACTGCCCCCCCTCTGTGATGTAGAGCTCTGTATAGATCTCATTCAGGAGGTTAGGGGGCCCCTGCTGCTGAACCTTCAAATATGCATTCAAACCTCTGCTTCAGATGGGATTTCAGTGCCTGCTGGGCTCTTCTGAGGGATTTATCTGCAGAGGAAAAATAAGAGAAATAACAATTCCTACTCAATAACAGAGATAAAAAAATATGAAATATTATGTCACAGTACTTGACATTAAACAGAGCAATGTCCATACTTTAAAGGGGACCTATGATGCTGATCCTTCTTTTAATACATACTAGTAATGTTATAATGTTAGTTGTCCATACTCAACCACTGAAAAGTTTCTAAACATAAGATACAGGGGTTTTGCCGTAATCCAAGAACGTGATTTCGTGAACGTGATTTCCTCTCTGAACAGCTCCTCCCGAGATCTTCGCGAGATCTGGACAAAACCTGACGTCAGGTTGTGCCGTCCAATTAGTACAGACCTAGCCAGAGCCAATCACGGTGCTGGACCTGCCCACACCGGACACTATTCTAGCAGGCACTAATAACGGCAGATCATACTATGCCTTAGTAGCGTCGACACTTTTGGAAATACAAAAGAAGAACCAAATATCATTTGAGGTGCAGTTTTGTCAGTATCTCTCCCAAAGCTGCTCGTCCGTTTACTTTTGGACGCGAAGAAAAACACTTCTCTTCCAAAAGAGGATGCCACCAGAAATCAATGGGTAGCTTTTTTGTTTGCTGGCAGCAAACAGCCCGGCCAAAGGAACGTTAGCTGATTGTGCTCAGCATTTCACCAAAGACAGCTTTATCAATAAAGGATAATTCGACACAGGATAAGCATTTCAGCTGCTTCTCAAACCTGAAGCAGCTGCATCGATCAAGCGCTCGGAGCCACAAGCTGTAAGTAACGATATAACAGCAAATAATGTAAGTGAAGCTAACGTGTTGCGGGTGGCTAGCAGGACCGCTAGCGATAGTTAGCACTAAAAACTGGCCTCAAACACAGGCTTTGTAAAATATCTGAAGATAAAGCCTGTATCGGTCGCGACTGTCCGTGACTCACAGACACAGAAGCTGTAAGTTGCTTTTACTGCATAAGCCAACCTGACGTGATAGCCAGTTGATTGTGGCTGTAGCACAGCGGCTAACGTAGCCATGTTACTGTTGCTAATGTTTGTGTCCTAAATATGCAAGAGTGATATCGTGAAATTCTACAGAAGGTGTGTGATCATAAACCTCATTTGAAGCTAACTTTTAATACTTGTTTTTAATTTGGATGCTTGGTACAACTGTTCACAGTAACAGAACTTGCCGTCTGTAAAACCTGTATTGCAAGGGTTTGTCTCTGTGGTTATGACCGCTCGGTTACCAGCTACTGCATGTTAGTTTGCGTGCCGTGCTAATTATAAATACTCCTGGTTAACTTAGATGCAGTGATTCTGATCGGTATGCTTGTGTTACTTCAGCAAGCATCAATGTGGCAGTTTCATCATAACGTTGCCCGATTGTAGCCACTACAATTAGTGATCGCTTCACTTATCCATGACCGGGATCAGCCGGATACTTCACAAATGTCTGAGCAAGCTCTCTGGTGCTACCGTGAAAGCAATGCTAAACGCAGAAGCTCTATCGGTTTACAAATGATTTCTCTGCACTACCGTGACATAATTTCATCCCCCTTTAGAAATTGTTGTGGCTAATAAAAAAGCGAAAAAGGCGGAGATCAAATAGGTAATTCTTTCCTGTAGAAGTGATCGATTCGCTGGCTCCACAAAAGCAACTTGTCCTCGCTAACGGAACGTACGGTTTGCAAAACCTGTATTATGTTCATAACATAACCGAGCTCTCTCTAGCTGTCGTGTACTATCCATAAAGCTGCTTTCACGCCGGATTACCTAAACGAATTATTCAGCGGGACAGATTAGCCTACATTCAAAGTCAATGCAAAAAGATGCGAATACACGCGTTAAGGCGCGTTAAGCAGCTTTCACCGACACGAAACAAATTTTTTGCGCGACAGATTACATTCAAAGTCATGACCGCTTATCAGTTACTGCATGTTAGTTTGCGTGCTCTGCTAATTAAAAATGCTCCTGGTTAACTTATATGCAATAATCCTGATCGGTATGCTTGTGTTACTTCGGTAAGCATCAATGTGAGAGTTTCATCATAACGTTGCCTGATTGTAGCCACTACAGTTGAAGCTAACCAGAGAGGTGCTGTATGTGTCTGCCGAGTTGGGCTGCAGTTAGACCAGACGTAGGTTTTCCAGAGCTTGGGGTGCGTTTTTGGGTGCTTGTGGAACGATCGCTTTACTTATCCATGACCAAGGTCAGCCTGATACATCTCCAATGTCTGGGCAAGCTCTCTGATGCTACCAGTGAAAGCAATAAGGAAGCGCACAGGCTATAACCTGCCCGGTGTGTAACAAACGATTTCTCTGCATTGCCATCGATTGAATATTAAATTCTTTCCTGTAAAACTGATCGATTAGCCAGCTCCACATAAGCAACGGTTCACGCATAAGCGGAACGAACTACCGGTCTGTAAAACCTGTATTATGTTCACGAGATAACCGAGCTCTATCTCGCTCTCGCACTATCCATAACTTCGCCCCATTTTCCGAGAGAAAAGCTGGTCATTCGAAGCAATAAGTAAACCATTACGCGGGCAATTTCGAAGAGGCCGTTTAGCCTGGAGCTTTTAGCCCTCCGTCATATACCAGCGCAGAAGCTGTTCGTTACTCCACGCTAACAACACACCACAGCTATGTACACGAACCAGCAGGTCTTAATACACACCGAAGCAGTCCATAAGCGGTTGGTCCACTTTTAGCTGCTCCTCACTGTCCATGTTTCCCTCTAAACTCAGACCCACGGATTTCTCACGGTCTCCGGTCTACATTTGGGCATGTCGACCCGTTCTACAAATGTGTCTAAATAAGGTGGATTCTAGCTTTCCCTGCATCCTAGCTAGAGTAAAAGAACCGCTGTAACTCACCACTGTCGCTGAAGCAAACTGTTGCCGATAGCAAATCCGTGCTTGAGATGCCAGACTTTCGCACTGCGTCCTCCACTTTCGGCGCTGCGTTTATTAGAACAAGTTAATTTCATTAGATCTATACACATGTACTGCGTTTGATTGCAGAATTTCCCCGCTGATTCCTTAGCTCAGATGGCAGACGTGTCTCAGGTTTCACTCTGGGGAGCCGGACCCGGAAAACTGCATTCTGCTGCCTCGTCCCGCCCAACTCCGCCCTCCACAGAGCTGGCCAGTCAGAAGAAAGTGGGCACACGGGGAGTGGGGGCTATAGTGGAAGAGCCACCCCAGTGAGGCGTTTCAGGCAGAGACCACTATGGACTACAAATGGGGTTTTTTGAGGATGGCAGTATGAGCGAAATAAGAACCGTTTCTTTACTTTGCGCGATCAGGAGTACTCTAGGGGAGTCAAAGACCAAAATATAAACTTGGAAAAATGGCATAATAGGTAACCTTTAAAAAGCATAATAGACCTTTCAATATGAAATCATCATATATACAACAAATCAGCAAAAAATTACATCCTGTTGCAGTTATAGTGTATATTAGGGATGTGAATCTCCACCACTGAGCCGATTCGATACGCATCTCGATACGCTGCCAGCGATACGATACATTAACGATACAGTGAAGCCCCTTGCCGATCGATGCGATCTGATTCACCTTTGTTCACGATTAGATGCGATTCGGTTCGATACGATTCGATTCAGCACTATGCAAATAATTTATAAGCCCACATTTGGTTTCTTACCTCACCAGCACAATTATTCTTTCCTCTCTCTTTCCTTGTCAGGGATGTATTCAATACTTGATTGTTTTCTATTACCCAAACCAATAAATTCAATAAAATAAAATAAAAATGCAATTCAATATGGTACAGACAGAGGTAGACGCAATTTATTTCTTATCAGCACCATAACAAACAACGTGATTTTCTTCTTGAAATTTTCTTTTTAGCCTCTTAAAAAAAAAAAAAAACAGACTACTGGTACTCAGTCCTTTCACAAGAAAAAAACAACAGACTACTCACAACCAGTACTAGTATAGTGTCATCTTAACTTGTTTTTAAGGTAGCCTATAATTTTGGCTACCGTTATATAACATTGGTCATAGTTCAGGAAACACCATACTTAACAAAGAGACATGTGGGTCCCAAACATGACTGATTTAATGTATTGTCAGGTGGTCTATATAATTATTGAGCCGCAAAAACGTAATTTCAAGATTAATCAATATTATAACAATATAAACTGTGCAAGCCGCATGCAGCTTGACGTTCGCTCCAGATGAGAGGGAGAAAACGCCTGTGATCTGTCGCTGTCTGACTGAACAGCCTCATGGAAATTATATTTTTACAATTCTTCATATTATAAACTAACAAAATTCGTTAAGGCAAGTAGTTTGGTGCTTTCATAGTCATGGTTTTGAGCTCAGATAGATTCCATAACCTGCTCGCACTCAGACGCTGCAGGTGGCCGGCACGGTGTTTGCCGCGGTGGCAGACTGTCGGCTAAATAAAGTCAGCGATCACTCAAAGTTAAAAGGCAAAGTTATAAAACGCATCCACTCACTGGGTGGGAGGTTTCAGGAGATTTTTCTTTATTCAATGAGAGCTCCATTTCACTAAAGCCCGCTGCATCTCTGTCTGAAGTGTTTTGCATAAAGTATGAATCCAGTGTTCTTGTAGTTTTGAGCTTTCACCTGGAGTTTTGTCTGAGATTTTAAATGTTGCAGTGAGCCGACTGTTGAACCTCAGTCTAGCGCATTTGATCCCTCCCTCAGACAGCGCAGCGCATCCTCATTATTAAATATTTTGAAGTAGGCAATTATGAAGTATTTCCACTCAGAGCTGATGTCAAAAATCGTGTTGTGTTAGTCTAATTCAGATTATAGACCCACAAGTTACTTAACTAACTGCGTTAACGGTCAGAAGTGTTTGAATTCAGGGCGTTTTGTGATTGTTAATCAATTAAGGCAGATGTTAATCGCACTTATTCGTGTGGCCAATGCTGAATTCTTTTCTTGGCCACACTTACTCGCTGCGCCAGTTGATGACCATTCCAGTTTTTAGAAAGTACCGCTTAAAATAGCCTACGTTTGGCCAAGAAAAAATTTTTACCTTTGGACTCACTTATTTTAAGTGTGGGCATTGGAGCAATGTGCATCTTGGCCACACTTATAAGTGCGTCTAACGCGAATTTCGATCAATTTTTGTGCTTGGACGCATTTAAATAAGTGTGAATAGTCAGTTCGATTAAGTTAAGTATTCTCTTCCCCTGCACGCATACACACAAACAGCTGTTGAATATGTTTTAAGAAAGTAAAATAGGCCTACATATTTTATAAATATATTCCATTATCTTATGAATATTTTTTAAATGTTTTTTTTCCCGGTTTTTCGTTTTTCTATTTCCGGAAACGGAAATTGGTTTGAGGTCAAATCCGAATCCCTTTTCCGGGATTAAACCCTACATTCAGGCGCCTCGGAAACACCTGAGCGAGGGAATAAAACTTGAAATAATCGTGTAAAACACATGTTTTACCGATACAGGGACGTTAGGAACGATACACTGCGAATCAGCTGGCATTTGTGACCGATACACGCTGAAGCTACCGATGCAGTCGCATCGCAAACGTTTGTATCGGACCACTGATACGCACCGGTGAATCTCTCCATCCCTAGTGTATATGAGCCCCTTAGAACAAGAGTGGTCCAACTAATGTTTTTTCATTTTTCATTTAGGATAACAATTGTACTGACCATTGTGTGCTTTCTTGAAGTATGGAACATATAACCGGCCTATTGTAAAGTACCTCAACTACACCAAGTTAATCCATCATTGTATTGTTATGACCCCAATTTGTTATGACCCCAAATTGTTATGGCCCCAATTTGTTACGGACAGCAAGGGATGACAGACAAAATCCTTTAAGTTCAACAGATTTAATTAAACAAACACATAGAACTAATCTACACCCTACACTACTGACCAAGATTGAAAAGAAAATAAAAAATGAGATATTTACAATTCCCTGTAATGGAGATGGGCTGCTATGTTGTAATGTCCTGGGACAGGAAAATGCTCCAACACAGGCAAAAATCCACAAAAAGCTTAACAGGTCTTGAAAAGAGTGACAGGTCTGGTCAAATGTATCCTCCTTGCAATTTCTCCTACTACTCTACTCTCTCAATTTTTCTCCTTATATACTCTTGTCCAGCCCCCTCCCATTTCTGGGACTTTCCCCTCTGGGCATGCCCTGGACATGCCCAACCTAGCTTCAGACTGGGCTTCACAAAAAAAAGTCAATACTGCCATCTAGTGGCTATTTACCACATTACACCTCCATTCCAAAAGGGAAAAATTTTTGACTCATAAAGGCAAAATTTTTCTTTTTCAATACAAAAATGGTTAAGTTGACACTTGTATATCCATACATATAATACAATATGCTAATAAACACAGGTGATATATATACACATATTCAAACGCGGGATAAGCAATCGGCAATTACATTGTCAGCACCCTTTACATGCTTAATTTCCAAGTCAAACTCCTGTAAAATCAAACTCCAATTCAACAATCTCCGATTTTTGTTTTTCATCTTACTCAAAAACATTAACGGATTGTGGTCAGTATATACAATCATTGGCTTTTGCCCCCGTACAAACATAGACCTCAAAGTGTTGTAAGGATAGAACCAGAGCCAACAGCTCCTTCTCAATTGTGGAATAGTTCTTTTGGTGGCGATTGAAATTCCTGGAGAAGTATGCCACGGGATGCTCAATGTCATCAGAGTCACTTCTCTGAAGGAGCACAGATCCACAAGCTTGGTCGCTAGCATCGACCGCCATGGAGAACGGTTTGTTGAAGTCAGGAGATTTGAGCACGGGAAGTGACACAGCAGAGACTTCAGGCAATCGAAGGCTCTTTGGCATGCTTCATCCCAAGTGAACTTTCGCCTTTCTTCAGTTGGTTGGTGAGACTGAGAGCAATCTCAGCAAAGTTCTTGCAGAACTTGCGGTACTACCCGATCATTCCAAGGAAGCGGCGCAAAGCTTTTTTGTTGTCAGGAACTGGAAAGTCCATGATGGCTTGGACTTTAGCACTTATGGGTGCCACCTTACCCTGGCCTATGACGTAGCCAAGATACGTGACAGTAGCACAGCCAAAGTTACTCTTGTTCAGGTTAACAGTCAGGTTAGCCTGGGTCAAGCGCTGGAACAACGTCTCTACATCTTTCAGATGTTCTTCCCAGGAGTCACTCCATGTGATCAGGTCGTCGATGTACGCACCCGTGTGTGGCAATCCGGCGATTGTAGACTGTATCATCCTTTGGAAGGTGGCTGGGGCATTGGTGTGACAAAAGCAGAGATGCTCTTGGCCCTCTCAGTTAAAGGCACACACCAATAACCCTTCAATAAATCAATCTTGGTCAGAAACTTTGCTTGCCCTACTCTATCGATACAATCATCAATCCTAGGTATTGGAAACACATCAGTTCTAGTTACAGCATTGACTTTGCGATAATCTGAACAGAATCTAGTAGTTCCATCAGGTTTTGGAACTAGAACACAGGGTGAACTCCAATCGGAGTTAGAGGGTCTGATAATATCATGTTCTAACATGCACTCAACCTCTTTCTCAGCAATCTTTCTCTTTTCAGGATTCATCCGGTACGGATGCTGTTTTATTGGTTTGGCATCACCAACATCTACATCATGAGAGGCTATAGAAACTCTCTTTGGACATCAGGAAATAGATCTTTATATTTCTTGATCAACCTCTCAAACTGATCTTTCTGTGAGGATTCTAAGTGCTGGAGTTTTACATCAAGATTTTGCAACACTTCAGAATTTGACAATTTACATGAAAGAACTTCAGCTTTAATTCTAGGTTCATCATCTTGAAACTCCCCCTCATCTTCACAAGTCTCGGCCCTAGGAGGATCTGAAGTGACAGCTGCAACCCTAGCATTCCTATCGTGATAAGGCTTCAGCATGTTAATGTGACACAACTGTTTTGGCTTTCTCCTATCTGGAGTCTTCACAATGTAATTGAGATCATTGAGTTTTGTCAGAATTTCATAAGGACCATGAAATCTAGCCTGCAATGGATTGGACTGCAAGGGAAACAACACAAGGACCTTGTCTCCTGGTTTAAACTCACGGCTTCTAGCCTTATGATCATACCAAGTTTTCATTTTTCCCTGACTTGATTTCAAGTTCTCTTTGGCTAGGTCACAAGCTGCACGCAGTCTTTCCTTGAACTTGCTAACATAGTCTAACAGACTGATATATGGCTCTTTCTCTTGCCATATTTTTCACTCAACAATAGCAAAGGTCCTCTCACTTCATGGCCAAACACTAGCTCAAAGCGGACTGAATCCAGTAGACTCCTGCACTGCTTCCCTAGCTGCAAACAACAGCAAATGAACACCTTCATCCCAGTCTTTCTAATGGTCATAACAATAAGTCCTCATCATTGTCTTGAGAGTGGAATGAAACCGCTCTAAGGCACCCTGACTCTCTGGATGATAGGTACTGGAAAGAATCTGCTTAGCACCTAGTTCATACGCAACCTGCTGAAACAATCCGGAAGTGAAATTGCTACCTTGATCTGACTGAATTTCCCTGGGAAGGCCAAAAAACATGAAGAACTTTATCAAAGCCTTGAAATTGCAGTTGCCTTGATGTTATGAGAGGTATGGCTTCAGGGAATCTGGTAGATGCACACAAGATTGTCAACAAGTACTGATTTCCAGATCTAGTCTTGGGTAATGGACCAACACAATCAACAATGACGTTGGAGAAGGGCTCCCCAAATGCTGGGATAGGCTGCAATGGAGCTACAGGTGGGTCTAACTGGTGTTTTCCAACTACCTGACAAGTGTGACAGGTTTTGCAAAAGTTGGAAACATCTTTCCGAAGTCCAGGCCAGAAGAAGTGTTTCATGATCTTGTCAACAGTCTTGTTAACACCAAGATGACCTCCTAAAGGCAAACTATGAGCCATTGTTAAGATCTCATTCCTGTAGACCTTCGAACAACAATTTGCTTGACCAGTGTCCAATCTGCATTGGCAGGGATATCAGGAGGGCGCCACTTCGCATCAACACTCCATCCTTGAGATAATACCCAACTGGAACTGCGTCTATTTCTTCATCAGGAAGGGCTCTCTTCTTTAGTACACAAATTTCAGGATCATTGGTTTGCTCCTGAATCAACCGCTTTCTGGACAGAGACAAGTCTCCAGACACATCAGAATCACCAGACCCATCTGGCTGGCTGAATAGGGAACTGATAAAAGTGTCTGATAAGTCCTCAAACGGAGAAACCATAGTAGGCTGAACAGAGTCATGAGGCGAACCACCTGAGTCATGACTATTCAAGATGCTGGACGGCACCACATCATCTTCTTCTTGAGCCTTCTTGGCCCATAGCACTTCCAGTCACTGCACAGGAAGGATACAGAGATGGGTCTTCATCGCCCTCTTCAGTGCTCGGCTGTGAAGTAAGATGAACAGGGGAACTACATTGCCCCCAGCCAGGTCATTGCCTAGCAACAGAGAAACACCCTTGATAGGTAGACTTGACATAAGTCCCACCTTTACCTGTCCTGTAACTAAATCTGACTTCAAGAATACAGAGCACAGGGGTACAGATACAGTCCTCCCTTCAATACCTTGTACAAGTATGAAATCCCCAGAAGCGGTCTCATCACGTAACTCCAAGGAGTCCATCAACAAAAGTGACTGAGAAGCTCCGGCATCCCTTAGGATATATATGGGGACAGGAGGAGAATGCTCATTCAGAGCCACAAATCCCTCTGACACAAATGGAAGGAATTCCTCCCTCACAAAGTCAGCAGTATCAGGCTTCTTAGCCTCACAAGGAGCAGGCAATTTCGCAGATCAGCCATCTACTACAGGGGTTTCTAACCTTGTCTTCACAAAGGCATTGGGTTTGGTATCCTTTTCTTGTTCTTTCTTAGCTTTTTAGGAACCAACAGTTAGTTGTAACATGACCAGATTTCTTGCAGTAATTGCAAACTAGACCACTTTTGTCACTATCAGCTTTCACACTTTGTTCAGATCTTTTACTGGATTTCTGAGCACCATCACCAGATTTGTCTTTGTCTTTCTCTTTCTGCTCTTTCCTCTTCTCTTGCTAATTTTTCTAACTCAAACTGCCTTTCTTTTCTCTTTCTGCTCTCTCGAACTCTTTGTTTTTTTTTTTTTTCCTCAATTTCTTTTTCTCTTTCTCTCTCTTTTTCTCTTCTCTTGCTAATTTTTCTAACTCAAACTGCCTTTGTTTTTCTTTTTTTTCTTCAATTTCTAGCATTTTTTAATTTAAGTTCCAATTCTACATTTGGATTTTCCACCGGAAACTGTTCCAGATCTCCTGATGCAAACACATTTTCATCAATGTAATATTCAACAATCTCTCTCGCCAGTCTTGCTTTTCGCATGGCTGGTTTTACATCTGTCAGCTCTGTCTGCATATTTCTAGCAGTTCTGTCTTTTAAAAGACTTCAAAACCTTACGGTTGGTGATGCCAAGAAATCATCCATTGCTGTTGATCTGCCAATATATATCTAGGAAAATTCAAAAAACAATTTCACAATTTGAAATTTTAGATTTTCAATAAATGACTCGCACAATGGTCGATCCCGGACGAGCCCCCAATTTGTTATGACCCCAATTTGTTATGACCCCAAATTGTTATGGCCCCAATTTGTTACGGACAGCAAGGGATGACAGACAAAATCCTTTAAGTTCAACAGATTTAATTAAACAAACACATAGAACTAATCTACACCCAACACTACTGACCAAGATTGAAAAAGAAAATAAAAAATGAGATATTTACAATTCCTGTAATGGAGATGGGCTGCTATGTTGTGATGTCCTGAGACAGGAAAATGCTCCAACACAGGCAAAAATCCACAAAAAGCTTAACAGGTCTTTAAAAGAGTGACAGGTCTGGTCAAATGTATCCTTCTTGCAATTTCTCCTACTACTCTACTCTCTCAATTTTTCTCCTTATATACTCTTGTCCAGCCCCCTCCCATTTCTGGGACTTTCCCCTCTGGGCATGCCCTGGACATGCCCAACCTAGCTTCAGACTGGGCTTCACAAAAAAAAGTCAATACTGCCATCTAGTGGCTATTTACCACATTACAGTATATAACAGATAGCCCACTAAGGGATCATTTTAAGATTAGAACTTAAAAAAAGACAAATCTGGAGTTAGCAGTCGCCCTAGAGGTTATACCTTACCAGATAAGAGGCGGTAACCGTTTAAGAAAACTTCTTCAACGAGAAACTTTCTGGATAGTCACATTAAAGGCCACCCAATCCCCAGGGTTAAATGATGAAATTGATTTTCTCCCGTTTCTGTGACATTCTTTTTAACTCTTATACCAACTTTTATCCTTGACAATGATAAAAAAAATTTTCTGCATCTGTAAAAATTATTGTCTTACATAATTGTATAATTATTGTTCCCCTGTTGTGTCTTGAGTCTAAAATATTTAAAATATTTAACTTTTGCTTCCATTTAGAAGCTTGACTATATTTATAACCTTTGAAAGAATAAAATGTATCTTCTCTACATATACTTTTTTGGCTGGGACTATATAAATGTATTTATCTAGTGAATGTTAACTTCTTTGATGTTGAAGTCTTTTTGTTTCTAATGTATGTATATTGGCTCACTGTTATTGGCACTTTTTAAATTTGTTTGGAGCTTACGTGGCAGGTCCTGCGCACTGAGAAGATCATGTGCTAGGCCTGGTAGCCTCCCACGGCCAGCCTATTTCTACCTGTCGGATCAAGTGTGTGTTAGACCTTGATGAAGACCTAGTGTCGAAACGCGTTGGTCTGTCTTGTTGCCTCGCTCATGAATTAAAATATCACCTATTTTTTCATCCTTGACGGAGTGCCTGTATTTTTTTCCTTGGGTAGTTGCCTTATTTTATATTGGGCTTTACTCCTGGAATCGTTTTTTTTTCCCGTAACTTTGCCCGCTTTACAGAGCACCTGTTGGATAGCCATTGGATCCAGGTAGCGCTTCCTCCATCCATTCTTCTGGAGTTAGACCACTTTTGTTCTCAGGGGCTCATATATACTGACCAGCATTAAAAACTCACCACCTTAATTTCATGGCCAAAAGACAAATTATGTATGTTCATGAGGTGTACGTGTTACTAAAGTGTTTGTTGCCTCCTGATAAGCGGGCCAAATGCAAAATTAGGTCTTTGACAGACGTTAATGCCATTGCAGGCTGAAAAAACTAAAATCAAGATTTTTGTCACCAGGGCAAAATCAAATGACATCATTTTAGTTCTCTTCACACAATCTGGCCTTTCAAAATGTGGCGAGTGAAAAACCACTCTGAGTCAGTGGTTAAACATTATCATTAGATGACTAAGAATTGATGAGAAAGAATTTGAATTTGATGAGAAAGAGTAGGAACACACCCTTAGAAAGTTGCGTTCCTGTGTGCGCGTCCCTGCTGTCGCTAGGTAACGCATTGTCATTATTATGTCACTGGGAAGATAGAAAGTTGCCAGCGGGCATGCACTAAGGGTGTGTTTCTACTCATTTTCATCAGGTTCTCACCTCATAAGCCATCTAATGGTGATGTTTATCAGCTGACTTAGGGTGGCTTTCGCCTTGCCTCCTTTTGAAAGACCAGATTTCATGAACAGACCCAGAAAGACGTCACTGCATTTTGCCCTGGTGACAAATATCTTGATTTTAGCCTTTTCGGCCTGAAATGGCACTAAAATGCGCCAAAGACCTGATTTCACATCTTGCCATCTTGTCAGGAGGCCTAATACACTTTGATAACAATTACACACACAAATATGCATAATTTGTATTCTGGCCATGAATTTAAGGTGGCACATTTTTAAAGGGGACCCATTATGCCGCATTTCCAAGTTTACATTTTGATCTTGGACTCCCCTAGAGTACTCCTGATCGTTCGAAGTCCAAAAAAGGTCCTTATTCAGCTTATACTGCTATCCTCAAAAAACCCCATTTGTAGTCCATTGTAGTCTCTGCCTGAAACGCCTCGTTTGGGTGGCTCTTCCGCTATGGCCCCCACTCCCCGTGTGCCCACTTTCTTCTGATTGGCCAGCTCTGTGGAGGGCGGAGCTGGGCGGGACTCGGCAGAATGCGGTTTTCCGGGTCCACCTCCCCAGTGTGAAATGTGAGACCGAGACGCGTCTGCCATTCTAGCTAAGCAATCGGCGGGGAAATTCCGCAATCAAACACAGTACATTATCTATAGATCTAATGAAATGAACATGTTCTAATAAACGCAGCGCCAAAAGTGGAGGATGCAGTGCGAAAGTCTGGCAACTCAAGCTCGAATTTGCTGTCTACCTACGGCTACTATGGTGAGTACCCCAGTGTTTCTACTCTATAGCTAGGATTGAGGGAAAGCTAGAATCCACCCCATATAGACACATCTGTAGAACGGGTCAACATACCCAAGTGTAGACCGGAGACCGAAGAAATCCGGTGGGTCTGAGCTTAGAGGGAAACATGGACAGTGAGGAGCAGCAAAAAGTGGACCCGCAAGTTGTGGACTGCTTAGGTGTGTACTATAAGGACCTGCTGGTCCATGTGCATAGCTGTAGTGTGTCGTTAGCGTGGAGTAACGAACAGCTTCTGTGCTGGTATATGACGGAGGGGCGAAAGCTCCAGGCTAAACGGCCTTTTCAAAAATTGCCCGTGGTAATTGTTTACTTATTGCGTCGGAATGACCAGCGTTTGCTCGCATAAAATGGGTGCATTAAGCCGCTTTCACACCGGACTCCAAACAAATTTTTCGCGCGAGAGATTACACTCAGTCAATGCATTGCCTTTACATTGATTTTGAATGTAATTTGTCGCACAAAAAATTCGTTTCACGTCCAGTGTGAAATCGGCTTAACGCGCCCATAACGTGTGTATCCGCGTCTTTGCATTGACTTTGAATGTAATCTGCGGCACAAAAAATTCGTTTCGCGTCCGGTGTGAAAGCGGCTTAACGCGCCCATAACACGTGCATTTGCGTCTTTGCATTGACTTTGAATGTAATCTGCTGCGCAAAAAATTTGTTTCGCTTCCGGTGTGAAAGCAGCTTTATGGATAGTACGTGACAGCTAGAGAGAGCTCCGGTTATGTTAGGAACATAATACAGGTTTTACAGACCGTAAGTTCTGTTAGCGTGGACAGTTGCTTATGTGGAGCTAGCGAATCGATAACTTCAAAAGGAAAGAATTTCCTATTCAATCTCCACCTTTTTCGGCTTTTTATTAGCCAGAACAATTTCTAAAGGGGTATGAAATTACCACGGCAATGCAGAGAAATCGTTTGTTATACCAGACACGTTAGCGCTTGTGCGTTTCTCGATTGCTTTCACCGGTAGCATCAGAGAGCTAGCCCAGATATTGGTGAAGTATCCGGCTGATCCTGGTCATGGATAAGTGAAGCGATCGTTTCACAAGCACCCAAACACGCACCCCAAGCTCTGCAAAACCTAAATCTGGTCTAACTGCAGCCTTTTACAGTACCTCTCCATTAGCTTCAACTGTGGTGGCTACAATCAGGCAATGTAATGATGAAACTGCCACATTGATGCTTACCGAAGTAACACAAGCATACCGATCAGAATAACTGCATATAAGTTAACCGAGAGCATTTTTAATTAGCAAGGTGGCACACAAACTAACATGCAGTAGCTGGTAACCGAGCGGTCATAACAACCACAAAGACAAACCCTTGCAATACAGGTTTTACAGACAGCAAGTTCCGTTACCGTGGACAGTTGTACCACGCATCCAAATTGCAAACAAGTATAAAAAGTTAGCTTCAAATGAGGTTTATGTTCACATACCTTCTGTTGAATTTCCCCTGATATTACTCTTGCATATTTAGGACGCAAACATTATCAACAGTAACTTGGCTATGTTAGCCGCAGTGCTACAGCCACAATCAACAGGCCATCACGTTAGGTAGGCTCATGCAGTAAAGCAACTAACAGCTTCTGAGTCTGAGTCACGGACAGTTGCGACCGATCCAGGCTTTATCTTCAGATATTTTACAAAGCCTGCGTTTGAGGCCAGTTGTTTGTGCCAACTATCATTAGTGGTCCTGCTAGCCACCCATAACATGTTAGCTTCACTTACATTATTTGCTGTTATATTATTACTTACAGCTTGTGGCTCCGAGCGCTTGATCAATGCAACTGCTTCAGGTTTGAGAAGCAGGTGAAACGCTTATCCTGTGTTGAATTATCCTTTATTGACAAAGCTGTCTTTGGTGAAATGCTGAGCACAAACAGCTAACGTTCCCTTTGGCCGTGGCTGTTTGCTGCCAGCAAACAAAAAAGCTACCCGCTGATTTCTGGTGGCATCGTCTTTTGGAAGAGAAACGGGTGCTTTTCTTTGCATCCAAAAATAAACGGACAAGTGGCTTTGGGAGAGATACTGACAAAACTGCACCTCAAATGATCTGCGGTTCTTCTTTTGTGTATTTCCAAAAGTGTAGACCCTACTAAGGCATAGTATGATCCGCGGTTGTTTGTGCCTGCTAGAATAGTTTCCGGTGCGGGCAGGTCCAGCGCCGTGATTGGCTCTGGCTAGCTCTGTATTAATTGGACGGCACAACCTGACGTCAGGTTTTGCCCACATCTCGTGAAGATCTCGTGAAGATCTCGGGACGAGCTGTTCAGAGAGGAAATCACGTTCACAAAATCACATTCTTGGATTATGGCAAAACCCCTGTATCTTATGTTTAGAAACTTTGCAGAGCTTGAGTATGGACATCCAACATTATAACCTTACCTATATGTATTAAGAGAAGGATCAGCATAATAGGTTCCCTTTCATATTGGTCAGTATTATTGTACAATTAGGACAAAAATTTTTTTAAGATCACTTCAGCGCTAATTTTAGACATGAAGTAATTTTTCAAAACTCAAAGCAGACAATCAATCTGCACATTTTTTCATAATTTTTAAGTCTGTTTTCCGACTGATAATTAATGTCGCGTCACCCCCAAATGCTGAGTTTTATGGACACTGATTCCTGTAATATGTTTCTATCCATTATGTTTCAGGATGAAATGAAACTCACTGACACAAATGACAATGGAATATCCACCAACTGCACAACCTCTTTAGAAGTGATATTTCACCATCATCCTCTATCAGACACTGTTCCTGAGGCTCCATGTCCCTCTGTTACAGATGACAGTATCAGATTTGACAGAATATCTGGCTCTGAGCCGAATCAGTCGGAGCCCAATTCTCATGACCTATGACCTCTCCCACAGAGGCCCAGGTAACACCAAGGACTGGCAAGACTCTGTAAACCTTCAGCAACAAAGTCTTAGCCTATTTTTAGCATAAAGAGACCACTGCATGTTCAATCCTGCGCGAGCTGACATCTGACACAGCTGAGGAACATTACCGATGAGCTTTCAAGAACAACTCCTGCCGAGATGACTCTTACTGCCAGTGTAAAAGATGCCTTTAGAAAACGCCGACCTCACACTGCATACAGGAGAAGCCCAGACTCGCACCACATACAATGCTGTAAAAAAGTATTTGCCATCTTCCCCATTTTCCCTGTTCTTGCCTATTTCTCATATTGAAATGTTTCAGACTATCCGACTAATTTTAGAATACGATAAAGACAACTTGAGTCAACACAAAATGCAGCTTTTATATGATTATTTCATTCATTGAAGCAGTCATTCAAAACCTGCATCACCCATGTGAAACAATAATTGTCCCCCTAACTGGTTGTGCTGCCCTTGGCAGTGGCAACTGCAATCAAATGTGTGGGATAACTGGCAATGAGCCTTTTACATCACTGTGGAGGAATTCTGGCCCACTGTCTTTGCAGAATTGTTTAAATTTGGCCAACTTGGAGGGTTTTCGAGCATGAACTTCCTATTTAAGGTCATGCTGCAGCATCTCAATCAGATTCAAGTCAGGACTTTGACTAAGAGACACAAAAACCTTCCTTTTATTGCTTTAGAGCCATTCAGAAGTGGACTTGCTTGCGTGATTCAGATCATTATCCTGCTGCAAAACCCAACTTCACTTGAGCTTTAGGTCACACACTGATCGCAGGACCTTCTTCCTCAGGATTTTCTGGTAGTAAGCAGAATTCATGGTTCCATCAATTTTGACACATTGCCCACGTCTTGAAGCAGCAAAGCAGCCCCAGACCATCACACTACCGCCATCATGTTTGACTGTTGTGGTGATGTTCTTATTGTGGATTGCTGTGTTAGTTAGAACTGTAGCTGCATCCATGTCCACCAAACATTCCACTTCTGAGTCATCAGTCCACAAAATATTATTCCAAAAGTCAAGATGTTTTTTGGCAAATGGAAAACGAGCCTTTGTGTTTTTTTTTGTCAACAGTTGTTTTTGCCTTGCAGCTCTCCCATGGGTGCCATTTTTACCAAGTCATTTTCTTATTGTGAAATCATAAACACTGACCTCAGGTGAAGCAAGTGAGACCTGCACTTCTTCAGATGTTTGTCTGCATTTTTTTCTGACCTCCTGGATGTCCTCAATGCACTCTAGGAGGAATTGTGGTTAAACCCCCACTCCTGCAAAGGGCCACCAGCGTCACCACTGTTCAAAGTCTCTCCATTCGTAGATAATGGCTCTCACTGTGGTTTGCTGGAGTTCCAGAGCCCTTACAAGTAGACTGGTAACTTTTGCCAGAATGACAATTATTAACAACTTCATTTTCCCCTGTCCTTGAATATCTTTAGATCATGGAATCATGCGCAGCTTTTTGCCAAATTCACATTGCCAGACATGTTATATTGAAGTGATGTTTACAAAACCAAAACCAGTGAAGTTGGCACGTTATGTAAATCGTAGATAAAAACAGAATACAATGATTTGCAAATCCTTTTCAACTTATATTCAATTGAATACACTGCAAAGACAAGATGTTTAATGTTCAAACTGAGAAACTTTATTTTTTTTTTTGCAAATAATCATTAACTTAGAATTTAAAGGCAGCAACACATTGCAAAAAAAAGTTGGCACAGGGGCCTTTTTACCACTGTCTTACATCACCTTTCCTTTAACGACACTCAGTAAACGTTTGGGAACTGAGGAGACCAATTTTTGAAGCTTTTTCAGGTGGAACTCTTTCCCATTCTTGCTTGATGTACAGCTTAAGTTGTTCAACAGTCCGGGGTCTCGTTGTCGATTTTACGCTTCATAATGCGCCACACATTTTCAATGGGAGACAGGTCTGGACTACAGGCAGGCCAGTCTAGTACCCGCACTCTTTTACTACGGAGCCATGCTGTTGTAACACGTGCAGAATGTGGCTTGGCATTGTCTTGCTGAAATAAGCAGGGGCGTCCATGAAAAAGACGTTGCTTGGATGGCAACATATGTTGCTCCAAAACCTGTATGTACCTTTCAGCATTAATGGTGCCTTCACATATGTGTAAGTTGCCCATGCCTTGGGCACTAATACACCCCCATACCATCACAGATGCTGGCTTTTGAACTTTGCGCCTATAACAGTCCGGATGGTTCTTTTCCTCTTTGGTCCGGAGGACACGACGTCCACAGTTTCCAAAAACAATTTGAAATGTGGACTCCGCCAGACCACAGAACACTTTTCCACTTTGCATCAATCCATCTTAGATGAGCTTGGGCCCAGCGGCCGGGCGGCGTTCTGGGTGCTGTTGATAAATGGCTTTCGCTTTGCATTGTAGAGTTTTAACTTGCACTTGCAGATGTAGTGATTTAACTGTAGTTACTGACAGTGGTTTTCAAGTGTTCCTGAGCCCATGTGGTGATGTCCTTTACACACTGATGTCGGTTTTTGATGCAGTACCGCCTGAGGGATCGAAGGTCACGGGCATTCAATGTTGGTTTTCGGCCTTGTCGCTTACGTGCAGTGATTTCTCCCTTTTGACGATATTACGGACCGTAGATGATGAAATCCCTAAATTTCTTGCAATAGCTCGTTGAGGAATGTTGTTTTTAAACTGTTCGACAATCAGCTCACGCATTTGTTCACTAAGTGGTGACCCTCGCCCCATCCTTGTTTGTGAATGACTGAGCATTTCAGGGAAGCTGCTTTTATACCCAATCATGGCACCCACCTGTTCCCAATTAGCCCGTTCACCTGTGGGATGTTCCAAATAAGTGTTTGATGAGCATTCCTCAACTCTCTCAGTCTTTTTTGCCACTTGTGCCAGCTTTTTTGAAACATGTTCCAGGCATCAAATTCCAAATGAGCTAATATTTGCAAAAAATTACAAAGTTCACCTGTTCAAACATTAAGTAACTTGTCTTTGCAGTGTATTCAATTGAATATAGGTTGAAAAGGATTTGCAAATCATTGTATTCTGTTTTTATTTTCGATTTACACAACGTGCCAACTTCACTGGTTTTGGGTTTTGTAGATTCAACATGGCTGGCTGTGATCATTCCTGGGTGTGTCCGGCGAAATTGAACCCAAGTATCAATTCCATTTGTTTAATTTGTCAATTCATTAACTTAGCAGGCAATAGTTTTTTCGTATATTGCCAGGTAGGGTTGGATGGATTTTTTCCTTCAGTACATAACTGTTATGTCTGGTGAAAAGACCCAACTGCAAGTTGTCCAAAATGCAAAAATCGTGGTCTTTATTCAGTCTGAGTCCAAACCCAGGTAAACACAGTGACGTTACAAAACGGCAATCCAAGAAACAGAGTCCAAAGACAGGCAGGGCTTCAAAACCAAAAAGCACAGGTGACAGTCCCAAATCCTTAGGCAGAAGGAGAGTAGAGTGTCCGAAATCTGAATTCAAAAACCATGCAGCAATACACCGAAATCGTGGTCGGGCAGAAATACAAGCCACAAAGAAAGTCTAAAACCACACACACAGCCAGAACCATGAGAAGGATTTGTACATATTAGTATATAAACTACAACCCCAATTCCGAAATAGTTGGGACAAAGTGTGAATTGCGAATAAAATCAAAATGCCATGACTTTCAAATCACACTAGCCAGTATTTTATTCACGATAGAACAGGGATAACATAGCAAATGTTGAAACTGAAAAATTTCACAATTTTATCAACAAAATGAGCTCATTTCAAATTTGATGGCTGCTACAGGTCTCAAAAAAGTTGGGACAAGGGCCTGTTTACCATGGTGTAACATCCCCTCTTCTTCTTAACACAGAGTGGAGGCGTCTGGGCATTGAGGAGACAAGTTTCTTGAGTTTGGCCATTGGAATTTGATCCCACTCTTGTTTACAGGCTTCCAGCTGCTGGAGAGTTTTGGGTCTCCTTTGACGGATTTTTCTTTTAATTATGCGCCAAATGTTCTCAATCGGTGAAAGATCAGGACTGCAGGCAGGCCAGTTCAGCACACAGACTCTTCTACTACGAAGCCATGCTGTTGTAATAGCTGCAGTATGTGGTTTTGCATTGTTCTGCTGAAATACACAAGGCCTTCCCTGGAATAGATGTCGTCTGGAGGGGAGCACATGTTGCTCTAAAACCTTTATATACCTTTCATCATGCTTTTTAAACATGCAAGTGTCCCACACCATATGCACTAATGCATCCCCATACCATCAGAGATGCTGGCTTTTGAACTGAACGCTGATAACAGGAGGGGTGGTCTTTCTCCACTTTAGCCCGGAGGACACGATGCCCATGATTTCCAACAAGAATGCCAAATTTGGTCTCATCTGACCACAGGACACTTTGCCACTTTGCTACAGTCCATTTTAAATGAGCCTTGGCCCACAGAACACGGTGGCGCTTCTGGATCATGCTCTACAATGGCTGCGTTTACATGCACACCATATTCCGATTAAGGTCCATATTCGGGTTAAGGTAATATTCCGAATAAGCTGTTTACATGCGCTGAGTGATGGGAATATTCCGTTTACATGTTAACTTAATTAGCATATCCACCACTTAGGTCCAATCTCAACATCGAGTTTTCAGCAAATATAACGCTCGAAAGTAATCGTTATGGCTTTGGCTGCCTTCAGTTAGAGCTTTAAAGCTGACATCGACTCCACTTTCTTGGCCATTGCCATCGCTAGCGGTCTCTGTCCCAGAATTTCATCCATGACCGCGAAATAAATGAAACTGGCTGGATCAGGGCCGCTGGTATTGTTTTGTTTTTGGCAGTGGCTATTTTTACGCCAGTCGTGAACTTACTGTAATTTGCTATTCTTATGAACTTCAGTATCCAAAAAAAAAAAAAAAAAAACTGCTACTCAACTGGATTGAAAACATCCCGCTTTCGCCGCGTGCCTTGTGGTTATCATTACTAGACTGGCTAGCCGGCTTACTTTAAGTTACTAGTGAGGATGTCCTCTACTCAAGTTTGGTAGGGTTAGTTATTAGCCAGCTAACTTAGCCAGCTTGCCATCTAACTCATTAGCCAATTTGTACTCTAGAATTTCTTGCAAGGATGAACTTTCTGCAGCTATCAGCTCTTCTACAGGACACTAATCACTACTGACTATTGATTGTGGAGAGTGACGACCTGACAGTTCCCCAAATATTAGCGATCAAACGTTGAACCTAAAATTACACTCTACCTAATCCGTTAGCTAAATTAAGCAACTCGCTAGAAAACATAAGTAATGTTACAGCCGTCTCGCTTAGCTAACGCCAGATGATACATTATAGTTAATGCCGTTGTATAAGCATAGACTGTATAAATCAGTCTATGGGTCCAAGTCCTGATTTCCTACATTGTGCATGAACATACCGAAGCTCGAAGAATAGCTAATTAGAGTAAGATTACGATTGGCGAAAAAGAGCCACTGCCTTTATTTTTTAAGCTTTGGAGTATGCCGCCTTCAGAGTTTTCCAGTGATGCTGAATTTGGTTGGCGCTAAGCAGTCAACACAAAACCAGCCTCTCTCCACTTTTTCGCACACCTTAAAAGATATCGTTGTTACGGGTGCTTTCGCCCCATCGATATATTCCGATATATTCATGTCTTTCATTATCTGAATGCACAGTCGTCTCCGCTTCGCCTCCAAAAATGCAAATTCCTTGCGTAATTGAACAGGCTCAGACGAGTTGAATATTCTGTTCAGGGCATATTCGATTAAGATGTATACATGAGCCAATATTCCGATTAAAACAGGCATATGCCAAGGGTCTTATTCGGAATATTTGAATCGGAAAATGACCTTAATCGGGTTATTGCACGCGTTTATGATAGGTACGCAATCGGAATATTCTTATATTCCGATTAATACAGTAATATGGTGTGCATGTAAACGCAGTCAATGGCTTCCTTTTTGCATGACAGAGTTTTAGGTGGCATCTGTGGATGGCACGGCGGACTGTGTTTACAGACAGTGGTTTCTTGAAGTATTCCTGGGCCCATTTAGTAATGTCAATGACAGAATCATGCCGGTGAGTGATGCAGTGGCGTCTGAGGGCCCGAAGATCACGGGCATCCAGTAAAGGTCTTTGGTCTTGTCCCTTAGGCACAGAGATTTTTCCAGTTTCTCTGAGTCTTTTGATGATGTTATGCACTATTGATGATGAGACCTTCACAGCCTTTGCAATATGACGTTGAGGAACATTGTTTTTAAAGTATTCCACATTTTTTTTACCCAAGCCTTCACAGGTTGGAGAGCCTCTGGCCATCTTTACTTCTGAGAGACTCAGCCACTCTAAGACATCCCTTTTATAGCCAATCATGTTACAAACCTGATGCCACGTAACTTAATTACTTGCTAAATGTTCTTTCAGCTGATTCTCATATATTAATTGCTTTTTCAGCCCTTTTTTGCCTGTGTCCCAACTTTTTTGAGACCTGTTTCAGCCAGAAAATTTGAAATGAGCTCATTTTGCGGTTAAAAATGTAAAATGTCTCAGTTTCAACATTTGAAATATTATCTATGTTCTATTGTAAATAACATATTGGCTCATGAGATCTGAAAGTCATTGCATTTTGAATTTATTCACAATTTACACTTCGTCCCAACTATTTCAGAATACAGTGTTAGTGTGACTAGTACTTCACTAGTAATCAGTGTTGAAGGAAGTAAATGAGGCATGAAGGAATTTGTGAAACACCGGAAACTTCCGAAATCACCCGAAATGTGACGGATCGCAGATGGGTGTGCACTGGCAATGAACATGGAAACGCAAGACATCACAGGGGAAAAACAATGTACATAAACTGGTAGAGCTGAATACTGAAAGCACAAACCAAGTGGAAATGAACATAAACCAGAACAGGCAGAAAATCACAGATCATCACGATAACATTTACAAGCTGCATTTTGGGTTGACATGGGTTATATTTGTCTAACATTAAAAACAGTTTGATAATCTGAGACACTTCAGTGTGATTAAAATCCAAATAAAGAAGAAATCGGGAGAGGGGAAAATAGTTCTCCACAGCACTGCACTAAAGGAAACTCCAGCTCATTCATACTTTCACCAAAACCCCATCTACAGCTTCATTACTGCTTCTCCAAGGACAGCCCACAGTCGCCATTGGAAACACCGCATGAGGACGCACCTCGGTAAGACTGAATGAACATTCAGGCTGTAGCTTTAGTTCTGTTTAGTCCTAAATGAGCTTGATGTGAAGTGTTTTGTTTCAGAAACAGTAATTTGTCATATGAATTCTCTTACTGTGCTGCTCATCTCTCTCCAGTGAGTCGGCGAGATCCTTCTGCTCCATGTTCCTCAGGATGTGGAGAGTGATCTGCAGAGACGTCTCACTGCCACAGGCCTCCAGCATCTTCTCAACTATCTGCAGGACCTCAGGATCCTCCTGCTCTCTCCCACTGCATTCTGGGTAATCATGATGGCTCTTGACTCCTGAGAGGCTCTGAAAGTACTCTGGGTAATCCTGACTCAGACGGGTCTGAAACAGCTTCAACTTTTCGTGCTTCTTCAGCTTCATCAGAGTGCGCAGGAGAGACTGAAATAAACAAATAAAAAGGAGTGCTCCATCAGTGTGAAATAAACACATGAGAAAGTGTGTGTAAAATAAATAAATACATATTAATAAATCAGTCTAGATATGTGCCTGTCTCAGACAGGACGAAGAAAATACCCCCAGATTCAGAGAGCTATTCGACTAAAGTAGCTGTTACCACATACTGTCCACTCAAATGATCCCCCAACACTGAAAGTCTTTTTTCAGTAAAATGACAAAATCTCCATGAACATGAGCACCAGTCCTCATATTGATAATAATGCAGATGCCAGGTTTGAAAACAATCCACCATATGGTCCATGAATAAAACTCTGAACAAAATTACCCCTGATCACTAAATTTTCAAAGTTGAAAAATGACAGAACGTCAATGAAAATACATTGGACCACTTTCAAAATCGCAGGTGCGCAGGCTCTCATGGTGATAATGATGCATGCCAAGAAATGCACCATGTGATTTTACAGAAAAGCTCCGGACAAATCTGTGTGCTTGGATGGACAGACACACAGACTAAGCTGATTCCAGTAAACACATGAAGGTTATAAATAAAAACTAAAGTAAAGTCACCATGACGACTGCATTATGCTTCATGTGTTTATTACAGCCAGAACAGGGACAGAATCTTCCGGACACCACACATGCAGCAGAGGGAAATGCCCATGTTTGAAGAGCAGCTTTTGTAATGATACTGCTTATGATAAATCAAGCATTTCATCACAATCATGGATTTGCTCTGCACACCCCATTCAGTAAATGTGTTGAACTGAAGGCCCATTAGTTATAAAGTCTGCTTGAAGCCCTGCTCTGTCACTGATGTTAGGGACCAGCAGAGTAAATATGGGCTGTATGTACTAAGTCATCCATAATGGCTCCAAAGAATTCCCTCAAACTTTGACTCAGGAGTTAAAATGTTCTCACCAAAAAAGCAGGAGCTGTGTCCTACATGCAGAAAGAGCTCAGATACTTTTACACAAACTCAGCAAGGACAAAGTGGCATCTGAGGAGCCCATCTTGATTTGCAGCACTTCCAGGTGCCATAAAGAGGAACTACAATGATGTCCCCTGATAGGCCTCCCTCAGCCAATAGCCAGCCTTTATAGACCAGCTGAACTGGAGCAGTTCGAAACCTGCTCATGCCTGCATTGACATTATGTTAAAAAGGAAGATGCATTTATACATATGAACATGACGCTGCTCTAGGCAAAGCTTCTCGGCTGAACTGCATATTCATGAGAAACAGCTTGATGTGATACAGTGTTATTGCTTTCCCTGACAAAGGGCCATAACTCTGCAAAAATATTCCTACAATGCTCAGTGTCGAAAGGCTTCAGTTTCACAATAATACGATGCCATATGGGGAGTTTGGTTCCAGTCAGCAAAACTATGTCCCAGTTAAGGAGTTTACTGACAGAAAAAAGCGCCATAACTCTGAAAAATATTGTGTAACATCGCTCATTTTAAATAGGCCCATAGTTCACTATATTATGGTGCTGTACACACAGTTTAGTCCCTTTCAACAAAGTCCTTTTCCAGTTTTTGACAGACATAATGACGGAACCTTGGCCTGAGGTAAAAATTGGAAGAGGGTGAAAATTGCCAAAAAAATTCAAGTTCCTTCAGACTGTGGGGAAATCTCTTGTGTCCAGCTCTTTGGTTAATTCCACAGGTTATTAATAATACTGAGGTCCGGAGCCAAATGTATAAAGCATTCAGAGTACAGCTTATGTCTCAGGCGCATCAAACTCACTAATGGTGCTGTTTTCATCTTTACTGTTTGACTCATAAGTGCCTTATATTTAATATCAATAAATGCATGTACAAATACATGGCAAAATGTTCCTGTTTAAAATTCCAAAGAGCAACATAATATGCGACATGATAGAAGCAGTTTGTATATTGAAGATAACTTCATTTTTAATAAAAATTGAATGTTAGCCGAAGCATTTTGCCAGTGTATGAAATGAGCTGTCCTGTGAAGGCATGCTATTGGCTGTTTTAATTCCTGGAGGAGGCCTGTCAGAGTGACATCATTACTGTTCCTCTTAAAGCAGGGGTATCCAATCTTATCCAGAAAGGGCCGGTGTGGGCGCTGGTTTTTGTTAGAGCCCAACACTAACACACCTGATTCTACCCACCAAGGTCCTGATTGAAACCCCTGATTAGTTAATTAGTGGAATCAGGTGCAGTAGCACTGCTGGCTAGGACAAAAACCTGCACCCACACCGGCCCTTTACGGATAAGATTGGACACCCCTGTCTTAAAGGCATCTGACTGTGCTGAGATATGAACTGGGATCAGCTCTGAGAACGGCATGTATTCTTTCCATATTCTTTAGAGTACAGACACCAGTACATTAATGTGTATCATATAATGCTTAAGATACAGTACAGTCGCCGTTAAAACCGAAGAGACAGCGTTAGTTAACGCCCGGTTACCTCGGACATTTCGCCCTTCTAACCACGATCTAACGCGCGATAACGCGGTACTTCACACTGCTGACCAATGAGCTGTATCACAGGACAATTTACCGCCAGGAATGACCACATGTGGCTCCGCGGAACTGAATGTAGTACCGTGTGTAAGTTATAGAGTAGAGCAGAGGTGGGCAACGAGGGCCGTATCTGTCCCTGATTTTCACACCAACTTCTGGCCTTTAATTAGTTGATAATCTAAATTAGCCAAACAATTTCTGGAATTTGACATTTCAGGCGCATTTCTTTAAATTATCATGAATGGCCAACAAAGACTGCACTCATCTTCCCACATAAAATTTTTTTCTTTGATCTAATCTTTGCACAAATCTATATTTGTGTATGTAATCAATTAACTCAATTAGTTAGAGTAATTGATAAAAATAAAAACCTGCATATACACCGGCCCTCCAGGACCGGGATTGCCCACCCCTGGAATAGAGGGCATTTTGACTGTTAGAATTACGCTTGTGTTCGCCGTTATGTATTTTAACATCTTTTTATTTTCTCTTGCAGTGAAAGTGGAAGTGAGAGCTTATGCGACCTCTGGAAAGCGTGTGGCTGATCATTTCCTCTGTTTAAAAAGCCTACCATGAACAAGAAAAAAAATATTATGATAAATTTGACAGTGTAATATAAGCAATTGTATTCTTGAAGGAATTTTTTTTGGTATTTTAAATATGTCTTTTTATTGCAGAAACTGTGATTCTGAGAGTTTGTGGGTAGACCTTCAGCGAAGTGTGCCGCAATTGATTTATTGGCTTTGAAAAGCCAACCGCAATATAAACAAGAGGCTCCTCAGAGCCTGTACTCAGGCCGGGTCCAGGCCTGGGCCAATGGCAAAACCGCACGCGGGCATGAGCAGGACATTCACGACCCCGAAAAAAAAGAGGCGCCTCAGAGCCTGGGCGGTATACTACGAAGCAAGATAAGTGGATTAGCGAGGTAAGTCGAGCCTAAACCTAGGCTTTTCAATGTCACGAAGGTGCCTCACTTTAAAACGTGGCTAGATTACCACGGTAACTTAAGCTGCGAACTTAAGGTGGTCGGGAGCAGGTTATGTGGCGAGTTTCAGCTGTAATCGGCGATACATGTGCTGCTTTATCACTAAGCACCTCCGTTGAAGTTGGCATCACCTTTCTGGAATAATCCTGTGGATTTTACTGGCCGAAACGTACGCGGTTCTCTTCGGAAGGAGACTGGCATGACCTGTTCGCTTTTCCTGACGATATTCTATATGAACGCTACAGTGTTATGATTCTGCCATGTTCTGTTCATGTTTTGCTTATGTCTTGATCCATGCCATGTTTTTGTTTCTGTATTTCTGCCATAGTTCATTCCATCTGTTATATTCCGGACATTGTTTTGTATCTTGCCATGCATTGCACTTTGTCTCCCCTGTCTGGTCTTATGTCATGTGACAGCTCATTGCCCCAGTATTGTGTGCCACACTTTCGGGTGATTTCATGGTTTCTGGGTTTTCAATTATTCCTTCCAATCTCGTTTACTTCATTCACCTTGCTTTTCTATATTACTAACCAAACTAACAGTTTATTATTTTAGTTAAAGATACTAACTCAACTAACACTGTTTATAGTACTAACTTACTAACGAGCACTAGGGATTGTATAGCTGCACTTTACTAATTGACTAACGAGCTCTCAGCATTCGCCCTATTCTAGTCTCCACCCCTTTGGCTTTACTCAATCTACTTTGCTGCAGTTTCAGCGGAACCTCCGCACTTGTTAGACTCTGTTCTCCCTCCTTATCTGTGCACGTTAGAACTCCCTAACCGGAGCCGTATGTCTGTCTATAGGCTGTCTTGTGATCCCTGTCCGCGTTTTGGCTTTTGCCAATTTCATGTAGTCAGGAACTTCCTCATGTTCATTCCTTTGATAATTAGTCTAATCCAGCTCACCTGTTCCCTATCATAGCATGTGACTTCCCTCACGTGTATTTAAGCAGTCTGTTCATAGTCATTCCCTGTCACAACGTTTCCCTTGTGCTGCGATAGTTTATGCCTTGTACTCTTTGTGTTACTTTTCTGACGGGACCGTCCCTGATTACGATTTTGGCTTTGTCTTGGATTTCTCTGCACCTATGTATCGAACCTGTTCTGCTCGACCCTGATTATTGTGTTTGCTGCCCTGTGTACGATTTGGATTACGCCCCTGGGATTCTGATTTTGGATTGTGGTCTCTGTACCGTTGCCTTCTGCCCTGTGGGGGTTCACCCCTCAGCTTCACCTTTTTATTGGATCCCTTTGGTCCCGCATTTGGTTCCTGAACGCTACCTCACATACAGATTCTTCGCTCAGGGAATTCGTGACTTATGCGATACTGGAGCCATATATTGGCATTTGGCAATGTAGGAAAGAGAGGCATATAAGTTGCACGAACAGTATGCGTATACATTTTACACAGCATACCATTAAAATCATTGAAATAATTATGAAAGCAAAGCAGCATAGGGGGTACTATACTGGACAAAATAAATTAGGGATCATGAACTATTTCAGTGATTAAAACCAAAATTTTTAACAAACATTGCTGAAAATATGAAACAAACGCTGACATAATTTTTCATCCATATTTAATGACAAATCTCGATTTCATTCTTTGGTTTTTGGTAATAGTGTTCAAATCAACAAATCACTGAATGAGGTGATTAAATCTGCAAACATTAAATTTACAGAACATGTCCCAAACTGACTCAAAGTCTCGTCAATGCTCGGTGTGACCTCCGTTTGCTCTCAGAACAGCCTGGCATCTGTTGCATGCTCATTATGAGATTCACAATGTTCTGTTGTGGGAGATTGTTCCATTCCTCCCTGAGTGCGTTCTCAAGGTCATCCACAGTCTGTGGTTGGTTTTTGACGCTGAAAGTCAGTGCTGAAGTTGATCCCCACATGCTCGATGGGGTTGAGGTCGGGTGAGACAAGGCCACTCCATACCTTCGATGGTTTCCCTTTGCAGGTACTCCTGAACCACACGAGCTCGATGGGGGACGGGCGTTATCGTCCATGAGGATGAAGTTAGGACCTATTGCACCAGCAAACAATCTAACGACTGGGCGAAGAATCTCATCCCGGTACCGGAGAGCAGTCAGTGTGCCATCCCTGATGGCTACCATGTCAATACGACCGCCCAAACAAATCCCTCCCCAAATCATCAGAGAGCCACCACCAAACCGATTGTGTTCAGACACCAATGCCTGGCTGTAACGCTGTCCGCTTCTCTCCACACACGCATTCGACCGTCATGGAAATCCAGACAAAATCTGGACTCATCTGTGAAGAGTATGGGCTCCCAACGCCATCTATCCCAATTCACATGCTGACGTGCAAATTCCAAAGCCCCGCTTTGTCGATGGCGAGGAGGAGTCTGGGCACTTTGCTGGCCTGTAAGCCCAGAGATTAGCTGCATGAAGTCTGTTCCTCAAAGTCTGGGGTGTTATGTGCAGGCCTGTGGCAACATTGAACTGACTAGTCAGTTTTGGAGCAGGTTGAAACCGCTGTCTCCGGGCAAACTTGTGCGATCTTAGCGGTCTTGGCGTTGCGTTGTGGCACGGGTCTGCCAGTCCTAGGCCTCTCATTGACTGTACCAGTCCCCTGAAATCGTGTCCTGAGTCTAGAGACAACACTTTGAGACACACCGAACTGAAAAGCAACGATCTCGCTGCGTTTGTCCAGCCTGAAGCATTCTGACTGCTTGATTGCGCTCATTTGCCTGTAAATGCCGTCTTTGTGGTGGCATACCTTTAGTAAAGTCAACCTCAATCGCTGCACACTTTATCAATCACGTAAAGATGTCTGCTGACTGATTGTCAACGTCACACAACAACCCAGAGTTAAGCACATTTTAATCGTGCTGCTGATGAGCACGATGCAAATCGGCGCAGAAGCATGCAGTGAACCGATTTCAGGTCACACAATGTGTTTTCAATTCATGTGTATGTAGTATTTCATTTCACTTTATTCCATTAAACTTTAGTAAACCAAAATGTCCATGATCCCTAATTTTTTTTGTCCAGTATACTTTGAAAAATGTTCTCATGCTTTGTATTAACTTGCTAAGCCGCTGGGGTGCCCCCTGGTGCCGCGGGGGGGAGATATCCCACAGTTTTACTGATCCTGGATCAGGGATAGCTTCCTCGGAGGAGCCTGTCTATGTTGAACTTGCTTCGTAGTATACCGCCCTGTAACTCGGGCTGGGTCTGGGCCTGGGCCAATCGCAAAACTGCACGCGCGCAAGAGCAGGACAATCGCAACCCCGAAAAAAAAAAAAGAAGAAGATCCGGAGCCGAAACTTAGACTCGTGGCCTACCGGCCCGAGTAATAATAAACAAATTGTGATTACAGATGACGTGTTTAAATATAACTCTGAAATAGCTTTGACAGTGTGAACTGTAATTAATCCAAACCAACTGCTAACTTGAAGAAAATACTATCCTGCAATCTCTACCTGGATAGGTATATGTATATACGGGTTTTAAATTCTTTCATATTTTTAACAAATAACTGACTTACCGATTTTGGGGCATTTTACTTTATACTGTATAAATACATTTTTTTACATGTGCCTAATTACAAAGAGTATAGCCTGTAGCATGTATGACTTCTCACTCCAGGGAGCAGCTGAAGACACCAAAAGTCCGGTAGGTGTGAATAATCTGGGACTACGGATCAGCGGGTTTCGTTATTAACTGAGTTAAAAGGATTTACAGGACTCCATATGCAAGCAATGCAGCTTTATTGCAAAACAATAGGCTATCCAACATCCAGCAATTGACACCTGTACTGGTCGTGACCTTGTGTTTTTTTTTAGTGCTTTCAAGAGTCGTGATGGTCGAACTAAATTCATATTGTACACAATTCTTTTCTAGTTGCAAGCTTTGCGAACATTACATTTGAACATCTGAATAGTTATGACAAATCATTAAAACAAATACAGACGATGCAAAATGTTTTGTCATGAAAAAATTGTTTAAAAATTGCCTATTAGCATTTTAAAACAAAACAGTATATAAATCAAAAAACATTCAAGTTCTTTCCGTAAATGAATTTTACTAAGACGGGGTGCGAGTAATCTTCGATAAAGGAGTGGATATAAGCTACAAAATTACAGGTTTGTAACAGGAAAAATAATATATGTCGACACTTGAGTGTAAAATAATAGTACATAAAAGCCACATTATCTCCGAACATAAAATATTGCAGAAATGATACCTGACAAACAAAATCCTCACCAAAAATAGCATGATACTAAATAATCCAATTGCGTAGCCTATTATACCGCACTAAAGTTTTAAATTGTAGCACAGGTTGAGCAAACTGTATCGTCTAATATAAAAAGGTTTGCAGAAATGATTACTGGCAACATCACCCCCGCCAAAGCAAATAAATATTTTATGTAGGCTAACGTTACTCTTGCATTCATATATGGGAATAAATCGCCAAAAAGCTCTGCCATTATCTACATGTACGGACTACGGTCAACACGACCGCCCCAACCGCCCTCGTGGCTCAGTTATGATTAAACAAACAAGCGGCTCACGGGCTTCGCCCAGCTACGTGTCTTGGCAGTGGCCCGGTGGGAGGTCTTCTTTTTGTCTTCGTGTGCGTCAAAGAGCGCCTGTCCTACCCGCACAGCTAACGGCGAGATTTCCCGGTCCTACCGACAGCCCTTACCCCTTACGGCGGATTAACGACCTTTCTTTGGTTTTAACGGCGACTGTACTTTAACTGCTCCATGAAAACAGAAAAAGCTCAATTAAAATACGTGAAGAATTCAGATCTTACCTTTTTCTGAAAATATAATGTCCCTGAACTCATCTTATTTGAAGAGCTAGATGGCAATATGTGCTGGATCCTGTAAAAAAAAAAAAAAAAAAAGTTAGAGAATAGAGAAAGAGCTTCCAGTGAAACTCATCTTCTTACTGCTGCTCTGACTCACAGCACATGGAGA
Organism: Gymnothorax javanicus; assembly: GCA_029692085.1. Lineage (NCBI taxonomy): Eukaryota > Metazoa > Chordata > Actinopteri > Anguilliformes > Muraenidae > Gymnothorax > Gymnothorax javanicus. The sequence continues at coordinate 600,962 of JAFJMP010000022.1, forward strand.
CAGAGCTTCCAGTTAAACTCATCCACTTACTGCTGCTCTGACTCACAGCACATGGAGACAGAGCTTCCAGTTAACTCATCCTCTTACTGCAGCTCTAACTAACAGCACATGGAGACAGAGCACCCAGTTAAACTCATCCTCATACTGCAGGTCTAACTCACAGCACATGGAGACAGAGCTTCCAGTTAACTCATCCTCCTACTGCAGCTCTAACTCACAGCACATGGAGACACAGCTTCCAGTTAAACTCATCCTCATACTGCAGCTCTAACTCACAGCACATGGAGACAGAGCATCCAGTTAAACTCATCCTCATACTGCAGCTCTAACTCACAGCACATGGAGACAGAGCATCCAGTTAAACTCATCCTCTTACTGCAGCTCTAACTCACAGCACATGGAGACAGAGCATCCAGTTAAACTCATCCTCTTACTGCTGCTCTAACTCACAGCACATGGAGACAGAGCATCCAATTAAACTCATCCTCTTACTGCAGATCTAACTCACAGCACATGGAGACAGAGCTTCCAGGTAAACTCATCCTCTTACTACAGCTCTAACTCACAGCACATGGAGACAGCTTCCAGTTAAACTCGTCAACTTACTGCAGCTCTAACTCACAGCACATGGAGAAAGAACATCCAGTTAAACTCATCATCCTGCTGCAGCTCGAACTCACAGCGTATGGACACAAAGCTTCCAGTTAAACTCATCCTCTTACTGCAGCTCTAACTCACAGCACATGGAGACAGAGCTTCCAGTTAAACTCATCCTCTTACTGCAGCTCTAAGTCATGCCACATGGAGACAGAGCTTCCAGTTAAACTCATCCTCATACTGCAGCTCCAACTCACAGCACATAGAGACAGAGCTTCCAGTTAAACTCATCTTCTTAATGCTGCTCTGACTCACAGCACATGGAGACAGAGCTTCCAGTTAAACTCATCCTCTTACTGCAGCTCTAAGTCATGCCACATGGAGACAGAGCTTCCAGTTAAACTCATCCTCTTACTGCAGCTCTAACTCACAGCACAAGGAGACAGAGCTTCCAGTTAAACTCATCTCCTTACTGCAGCTCTAACTCACAGCACATGGAGACAGAGCTTCCAGTTAAACTCATCCTATTACTGCAGCTCTAAAGCACGGCACATGGAGACAGCGCTATCAGTTAAACTCATCCTCTTACTGCAGCTCTAACTCACAGAACATGGAGACAGAGCTTCCAGTTAAACTCAAGCTCTTACTGCAGCTTTAACTCACAGCACATGGAGACAGAGCTTCCAGTTAAACTCATAATCGTACTGCAATCCCACCTTTTTGTTATCATTTGTATTTTCAACAAGGCAACATGGTCATCACTATCCCCTGCCTTAATCAAGGGCCACAACACTGTGAATAAATATGCTTCGACGTCCTTTTTCAAACTCAACTTAGGTAATGACAAGCTTATTAAGCATACAAAATTTGACCGAAGTAACTGTCATAGATTTTGAGGTGATTTGTCCATGAGTGCAAGAGAGAAAAAAAAAAAAATTGACTGAACCTTTTAGTAGATCACTGGACAAGTGGCTGCCCAAAAGCGGAACGCCAAGTGGGGTCGGTGTGGGGACGGGGTTTGTCCTGCACACTGGGGGGACAGGAAACCCCCCAATGTTTTTTTTTTTTTTTTTAATTCAGATGCTCCAAGAACTAAGCTTTCAACGCATTGTGGGAGTCCAAATGTATTATAAAAGTCTGTAAATCGTAGTTTTATAATTTTTCACTTTGATATCTTATTACATTTTAGTAATCAAACAAATCATAGGTTTTGTACTTCTGTGCTAATCTCTCCTTTTATTGACGTCTTATTACGAAGAGAGTCACATCTTTCCACCTTTTATGAAATCGTATATTTAGGAATAAATATTATAAACAGCAAAAATACTTTCTCTTTGTAGTACTTACTATTAAAATTGACATTTTATATGATTTGAATTGACTAGTGTTTTCCCAAAATTCCTGTATGCACTTTTATAATCCTTTGAGATTCCTGACTAGAGTTTTCTTCATTAGTGGTCTAAAAAATGACTCAGTAATAATGCTATGACTTAGATACTCTTTTGACTTGTGCTTTCTCTATTATTTTGATTATTTGCCTAGTATCAAGGACAACCCCATTTCCAGAAAAGTAGGGACAGTGCGTAAAATGTAAATAAAAACAGAATGCAGTGATTCGAAAATCATTTAAATCATATATTTAATTGAATATAGTGCAAAGACAACATGCAAAATGTTGAAAATGAGAAATGTTGCAGTTTATTGAAAAAAAAAAGAGCATATTTTAAATTTGCTGCCAGCAACAAATTTCAAAAACATTGGGAGAGGGCCTACAAAAGAATGGAGAAGTTGAACGATGCCAAAAAAATATACACCTGATGGAACATCTTTTTGCAAATAAGGTCAATTGGCAATAGATCAGTAACATGGTTGGGTATAAAAAGTCATTTTGACAAAGATGGCAATGACATCACCTCTTAGGGAAAGACTGCATGGGCAAACAGTTCAACATTTTAAAATAATGTTTCCCAATGTAAAATTGCAAAGAATTTGAGGATTTCATCTTCTACAGTACATAATATTATCGAAACATTTAGAGCATCCAGAGAAATCTCTTTACATAAGGGACAAAACCTAAAACCAATATTGAATGGCCATGATCTTCAGGCCCTCAGGCAGCAGTGCCTCAATAACAGATGGGATTCTGAAGTGGAAATAACTGCATTGGCTCAGGAACACTTCTGTAAACCATTGTCAGTGACACCATTTTCCGTTGCATCGACAAATGCAATTTAAAACTCTGCCATGCAAATGTTAAACCAAAATTCAGAAATGCTATGGCCTTCCCAGGGTCTCAGCTCATGTCAGATGGACTCAGGCAAAGTGGGACACTGTCCGCTGGTCTGACCCATCAAAAATGTGAAATTATGGACACCACATCCTAAGAGCTAAAGAGGAGCGGGACCATCCAGATTGTTATCAGTGCACTGATCAAAGGCCAGCATCCATTATAGTATGGGTTTGCATTACTGTACATGCCATGGGTAACTTGCACATTTGTGAAAATACCATTCATTCTAAAGAATATAAACAGGTTTTGGAGTTACATTTCCCAGACATATTTGTCAGGGAACGCCTTGCTAATTTCAGCAGAACAATGACAAACACAACATACTGCACGTATTATAACAACATGACTCTGTAGTAAAAAAAGCTGGGTGCTAAACTGGCCCCTCTGAAAATATTTGACACATGATGAAAAAATGACAAAGTAGTCACGAAGTGTTGATCAGCAGAAAGCCAATATCAAGCAAGAATAGTAAAACATTTTGCGTTCAAACTATAGCAGTTGGTCATGTCATTTCCAAAGCGCTTTTCAGAGTATTGTTAGCTTGTAAAGCAGGCAGAAATTTATCCAAGTAACTGCCATAGTTTTTTGAAGTAACTCAGACCATTGTTGAAAGTGTGACGGGGGACGGAAGGAAAGATGCTTAAACCTAATCCGATATCTCCCACACCATTTCATGGCGGGGATGCGCCAACTTTTTGGAATTGAGATGTATAAAATGACCCACTACAAGGGAAAGTAGTCAGGGGAAACTGATTATCAATGATATTGTCAATATGACACTTTTTAACTTACCTTGATCACCAGGAAATGCTCTTTAAGTCCAATGGAGGATCCATAGACCGATAACTCATCAAAGACTGACAGCTGGGTACAGGTGACCCTGGTCTCTCGACCTGAACCCTGAAAATTCAACATGGAGACAGAGCTTCCAGTTAAACTCATCCTCTTACTGCAGCTCTAACTCACAGCACATGGAGACAGAGCTTCCAGTTAAACTCAACCTCTTAGAGCAGCTCTAACTCACAGCACATGGAGAAAGAGCTTCCAGTTAAACTCATCCGCTTACTGCATCTCTAACTCACAGCACATGGGGACAGAGCTTTTAGGAAAACTCATCCTCTTACTGCAGCTCTAACTCACAGCACATGGAGACAGAGCTTACAGTTAAACTCATCTCCTTACTGCAGCTCTAACTCACAGCAAATGGACAGAGAGCTTCCAGGTAAACTCATCCTCTCACTGCAGCACTAACTCACAGCACATGGAGACAGAGCTTCCAGTTAAACTTATCCTCTGACTGCAGCTCTAATTCACAGCACATGGAGACAGAGCATCCAATTAAACTCATCCTCTTACTGCAGCTCTAACTCACAGCACATGGAGACAGAGCTTCCAGTTAAACACATCTCCTTACTGCAGCTCTAACTCACAGAACATGGAGACAGAGCTTCCAGTTAAACTCATCCTCTTACTGCTGCTCTAACTCACAGCACATGGAGACAGAGCATCCAATTAAACTCATCCTCTTACTGCAGCTCTAACTCACAGCACATGGAGACAGTGCTTCCAGTTAAACTCATCTTCTTACTGCTGCTCTAACTCACAGCACATGGAGAAAGAACTTCCAGTTAAACTCATCCTCCTGCTGCAGCTCAAACTCACAGCTCGTGGACACAGAGCTGCCAGTTAAACTCATCCTCCTGCTGCAGCTCGAACTCACAGCACATGGAGACAGAGCTTCCAGTTAAACTTATCCTCTTACTGCAGCTCTAAGTCACGCCACATGGAGACAGAGCTTCCAGTTAAACCTCTATCCTCTTACTGCTGCTCACTCACAGCACATGGAGACAGAGCATCCAGTTAAACCTCATCCCCTCTTACTGCAGCCCTAACTCACAGCACATTGAGACAGAGCTTCCAGTTAAACTCATCCTCTTACTGCAGCACTAACTCACAGCACATGGAGACAGAGCTTCCCAGTTAAACAACATCCTCTTACTGCAGGTCTAACTCACAGCACATGGAGAAAGAACTTCCAGTTAAACTCATCCTCCTCAAGAAAGAAGCTCAAAACTCACAGCTCGTGGGACACAGAGCTGCCAGTTAAACTCATCCTCCTGCTGCAGCTCGAACTCACAGCATAAGGACACAGAGCTTCCAGTTAAACTCATCCTCTTACTGTGCTCTAACTCACAGCACATGGAGACAGAGCTTCCAGTTAAACTCATCCTCTTAATGCAGCTATAAGTCACGCCACATGGAGACAGAGCTTCCAGTTAAACTCATCCTCATACTGCAGCTCTAACTCACAGCACATGGACAGAGCTTCCAGTTAAACACATCCTCTAACTGCAGCTCTAACTCACAGCACATGGAGACGGAGCTTTCGGTTAAACTCAACCTCTTACTTCAGCACTATTTCACAGCACATGGAGACAGAGCTTCCAGTTTAACTCATCCTCTTACTGCAGCTCTAACTCACAGCACATGGAGACAGAGCTTCCAGTTAAACTCATCTTCTTACTGCTGCTCTGACTCACAGCACATAGAGAAAGAGCTTCCAGTTAAACTCATCCTCTTACTGCTGCTCTGACTCACAGCACATGGAGACAGAGCTTCCAGTTAAACTCATCCTCTTACTGCTGCTCTGACTCACAGCACATAGAGACAGAGCTTCCAGTTAAACTCATCTTCTTACTGCTGCTCTGACTCACAGCACATGGAGACAGAGCTTCCAGTTAAACTCATCCTCTTACTGCAGCTCTAACTCACAGCACATGGAGACAGAGCTTCCAGTTAAACTCATCCTCTTACTGCAGCTCTAACTCACAGCACATGGAGACAGAGCTTCCAGTTAAACTCAACCTCTTACTGCAGTTCTAACTCACAGCACATGGAGAAAGAGCTTCCAGTTAAACTCATCCTCTTACTGCAGCTCTAACTCACAGCACATGGAGACAGAGCTTCCAGTTAAACTCATCCTCTTACTGCAGCTCTAACTCACAGCACATGGAGACAGAGCTTCCAGTTAAACTCAACCTCTTACTGCAGCTCTAACTCACAGCACATGGAGACAGAGCTTCCAGATAAACTCAACCTCTTACTGCAGTTCTAACTCACAGCACATGGAGAAAGAGCTTCCAGTTAAACTCATCCGCTTACTGCATCTCTAACTAACAGCACATGGAGACAGAGCTTTTAGTTAAACGCATCCTCTTACTGCAGCTCTAACTCACAGCACATGGAGAAAGAACTTCCAGTTAAACTCATCCTCCTGCTGCAGCTCTAACTCACAGCACCTGGAGACAGAGCACCCAGTTAAACTCATCCTCATACTGCAGCTCTAACTCACAGCACCTGGAGACAGAGCACCCAATTAAACTCATCCTCATACTGCAGCTCTAACTCACAGCACATGGAGACAGAGCTTCCAGTTAAACACATCCTCTTACTGCAGCTCTAACTCACAGCACATGGAGACGGAGCTTTCGGTTAAACTCAACCTCTTACTTCAGCACTATTTCACAGCACATGGAGACAGAGCTTCCAGTTAAACTCATCCTCTTACTGCTGTTCTGACTCACAGCACATAGAGAAAGAGCTTCCAGTTAAACTCATCCTCTTACTGCAGCTCTAACTCACAGCCCATGGAGACAGAGCTTCCAGTTAAACTCATCATCGAACTGCAATCCCACCTTTTTGTTATCATTTGTATTTTCAACAAGGCAACATGGTCATCACTATCCCCTGCCTTAATCAAGGACCACAACACTGTGAATAAATATGTTTCATGTCCTTTTCAAACTCAACTTAGGTAATGACAAACGACATAGCATACAAAAATTTGACCAAGTAACTGTCATAGATTTTGAGGTGATTTGTCCATGAGTGCAAGTGAGAGAAAAAAAAAATTGACTGAACCTTTTTAGTAGATCACTGGACAAGTGGCTGCCCAAAAGCGGAACGCCAAAGTGGAGGTCGGTGTGGGACGGGGTTTGTCCTGCACACTGGGGGGACAGGAAACCCCCAATGTTTTTTTTTTTAATTCAGATGCTCCAAGAACTAAGCTTTAAACGCATTGTGGGAGTCCAAATGTGTATTATAAAAGTCTGTAAATCGAAGTTTTATAATTTTTCACTTCTGATATCCTATTACATTCGAGTAATCAAACAAATCATAGGTTTTGTACTTCTGTGCTAATCTCTCCTTTTACTGACGTCTTATTGCGAAGAGAGTCACATCTTTCCACCTTTTATGAAATCGTATATTAGGGAATAAATATTATAAACAGCAAAAATACTATCTCATTGTAGTACTTACTATTAAAATTGACATTTTGTATGATTTGAATTGACTAGTGTTCTCCCAAAATTCCTGTATGCACTTTTATAATCCTTTGAGATTCCTGACTAGTTTTCTTCATTAGTGGTCTAAAAAATGACTCCGTAATAATGCTATGACTTAGACACTCTTTTGACTTGTGCTTTCTCTGTTATTTTGATTATTTGCCTAGTATCAAGGACAACCCCATTTCCAGAAAAGTAGGGACAGTGCGTAAAATGTAAATAAAAACAGAATGCAGTGATTCGAAAATCATTTAAATCCTATATTTAATTGAATATAGCGCAAAGACAACATGCAAAATGTTGAAAATGAGAAATTTTGCAGTTTATTGAAAAAAAAAAAGAAGCATATTTTAAATTTGCTGCCAGCAACAAATTTCAAAAACATTGGGAGAGGGCCTACAAAAGAATGGAGAAGTTGAACGATGCCAAAAAAATATACACCTGATGGAACATCTTATTGCAAATAAGGTCAGTTGGCAATAGATCAGTAACATGATTGGGTATAAAAAGTCATTTTGACAAAGATGGCAATGACATCACCTCTTCGGAAAAGACTGCATGGGCAAACAGTTCAACATTTAAAAATATTGTTGCTCATTGTAAAATTGCAAAGAATTTGAGGATTTCATCTTCTACAGTACATAATATTATCGAAACATTTAGAGCATCCAGAGAAATCTCTTTACATCAGGGACAAAACCTAAAACCAATATTGAATGGCCATGATCTTCAGGCCCTCAGGCAGCAGTGCCTCAAAAACAGATGGGATTCTGAAGTGGAAATAACTGCATTGGCTCAGGAACACTTTTGTAAACCATTGTCAGTGAAAACCATTTGCCGTTGCATTGACAAATGCAAGTTAAAACTATGCCATGCAAATATTAAACCAAAATTCAGAAATGCTATGGCCTTCCCAGGGTCTCAGCTCATGTCAGATGGACTCAGGCGAAGTGGGACACGGTCCGCTGGTCTGACCGATCAAAAATGTGAAATTATGGACACCACATCCTAAGAGCTAAAGAGGAGCGGGACCATCCAGATTGTTATCAGTGCACTGATCAAAGGCCAGCATCCATTATAGTATGGGTTTGCATTACTGTACATGCCATGGGTAACTTGCACATTTGTGAAAATACCATTCATTCTAAAGAATAAACAGGTTTTGGAGTTACATTTCCCAGACATATTTGTCAGGGAACGCCTTGCTAATTTCAGCAGAACAATGACAAACACAACATACTGCACGTATTATAACAACATGACTCTGTAGTAAAAGAAGCTGGGTGCTAAACTGGCCCCTCTGAAAATATTTGACACATGATGAAAAAAATGACAAAGTAGTCTGCGAAGAGTTGATCAGCAGAAAGCCAATATCAAGCAAGAATAGTAATACATTTTGCGTTCAAACTATAGCAGTTGGTCATGTCATTTCCAAAGCGCTTTCAGAGTATTGTTAGCTTGTAAAGCAGGCAGAAATTTATCCAAGTAACTGCCATAATTTTTGAAGTAACTCGTATCCAGTGAAAGTGTGACGGGGGGACGGAAGGAAAGATGGGCGAAACCCAATCCGATATCTCCCACACCATTTGATGGCGGGGGATGCGCCAACTTTTTTGGAATTGGAGATGTATAAAAATGAACCCACTACAAGGGAAAGTAGTCAGGGAAACTGATTAATAATGATATTGTCAATATGACACTTTTAACTTACCTTTGATCACCAGGAAATGCTCCTTTTAAGTCCAATGGAGGATCCATAGACCGATAACTCATCAAAGACTGACAGCTGGATACAGGTGACCCTGGTCTCTCGACCTGAACCCTGAAAATTCAACATGGAGACAGAGCTTCCAGTTAAACTCATCCTCATACTGCAGCTCTAACTCACAGCACATGGAGAAAGAGCTTCCAGTTAAACTCATCCGCTTACTGCATCTCTAACTCACAGCACATGGGGACAGAGCTTTTAGGAAAACTCATCCTCTTACTGCAGCTCTAACTCACAGCACATGGAGACAGAGCTTCCAGTTAAACTCATCTCCTTACTAGGGATGTTAACCGATGACCGTTTAACCGATGGTTGACCGTATCAACGTTAACCGATCAAAGTTGTCGGTAGTCGGTTAAAAAAAAAAAGTGATCTCTGAATTAGGCTATTATAGACAGTGGACTAAACGCTACTACAGTCAGCCATCTCATTCCAAGATCTTTTGTGTGAACAAATTATCCCTCACACTCAATTTTTTTTCATAACTCGCCTGTTTGTACTTAATAAACCAATAAAAGCATTTTGGCGCGAGGTTACAGCGTTTTGGTTATGACGCTCACAAGGTTGCGAAAAAAAGTAAAGGCTACAGGCTAAAACACTCGAGGTCAGAGCCAGGGCAGACGACAGGATGAAGCGTGCAAAAGAAAAAGTAGTGTGGGACCATTTCACCAAAAAAGAATGACACAGATGTAAGTTGCAACTTGTGTGATACAGTGCTTAAATACAGTAGTAGCACATCATCTATGATGTATCACCTGAAAACGCTGACACCCAAGCAAGCCTCTTCGGGTGAGAAAGGTAGCCAAAAGCCAACCTACCGTGTCATCTATGCTAGCTGGTAGGAAATGTGACAAACAGCGCTCAGAGACTATTACCCAAAAGATATCGGAATGATTGAAAAAAAGACATGCTGCCCTTGACTTTGTAAGCGGTGAGGGCTTTCTAGAGCTTATGCAATTCCTTGAACCCAACTACACAGTCCCGCTCTCGACAGACCATAACCACATGCATTGAAGAGCGCTTTGTCAAGAAAAAAAGATGAGCTCAAAAGCGCGCCTGTATCGTGGCCAGATGTGAAGCCATCACGACGGACTGCTGGACAGCACTAACTACAGAGAGTTATGTGACAGTCACCTGCCACTGGACTGACAGGGTCTGGCAGGTTAAATCAGCAGTACTCCTCACTTAAAAAGTATGCCAGGCAGACACACGCCGACAACCTGGCTGCAACACTAAAAAAGCGGTAGATGCCTGGGGAATGACAGGAAAGTGGTCGCATGTGTCCACGACAACGAAAGCAACATAGTGGCTGCTAACATTCCTGAAAGGTGGACTGGGTATCAGTTCGGTTTCGCCCATACACTACAACTGGCGCATCAATGACGATTTAATCTGTTTGTGTATAAAGTTATATCTGCAGCCGCAAACTAGTTCGCCATTTCAATCACAGCACTGTAGCCTGCAAAGCACTTTCGAGGCCAAACAAGAACAGATGCAGCTCCCCAAACACAAGCTCATCCAGTCCTGCAAACTAGGTGGAATTCGTGTTACCGAGCATGTTTGAGAGGCTTCTCGAACAGCGATGGGCAGACAGCCGTCTTGTCCGACCGCACCGTCCACAAAGCTGCAGGATGCCAGAATTCTCGAGATCAAGGATGAAAATACTGGGCAATAATGGCTGATCTTAAACCTGTCCTGGAAACCCTCAAATGCTTAACCACTATCATGTCTTCTGAGAAGACCGTGGTTTATCTCCACATCTACCCCATTACCTTCAGCATCATTAATAAGCACATGGCCATCGCTACCGGCGACAGGCCTCGGGTAGCGGAGTTCAAGGCCACGTGTTCGACGGTCATTGAGCTTAACGATGGAGGTAGGTTGTAATTTTGTCTTTAGGAGTAATCGTTTTTTTTATAATTCATTCATCGACGCTACACATTATGGGGCGCCAAGTGTAACACGCCCTTTTAGGATCTAAATTGATTTCTGTGCCACCGAAATCCATGTTATCTGCACAAAACTAGTTTATAAGAACTGGATTTTTGTCCCTAAATTTATAAAACTGTAGGGCTTTGTGGAAGAAATTCATAAGAGATTAAATCCTTTTGTGAACGGAAGACAAAACTGGTATATTCTTGTCGTGAACGGAATTGTCTTTGTGCTTGTCATTCACTCGACATAAGTGAGAGACACTTGACTTTTCGAGGACCTAAATAGATGACTCCAACACGAACTATTTCTGTCCGCCAATTATATTTTCGTGGTAACACATTGTCAATCCCTGATCACAAAATTTAATTCCGCCCACAAAAAATGGTTTTCCGTGACCACAGAAAGTTTGATCTTCACGAAAAGCATTTCAACAATGCATTACGTGACAACAAATGGCATTCTGTCTGCGACAGTAAAACATGCCTGCATATGGTAGACGCCATGGACTTGTACAAGAACAAAATTGACAATGTACAGACTGAAAGTTATTCTGTAATTTAAATGCATTTCAAAAACGAAAAAGTATTTTTGTGCGCTTTTTTAACAGATTGAAAAAGCATTTGGAATCCTTTTTTTTTCAGTCGCCAGATGTCCCCATATGTCGCCATTTAGCGCTCCAAATGTATTAAGCAAAGTGCAGGAAATGCTTTTTTTGTCACGCGCAAAAGTATTTTCAGGCACAGAATGCATTTCGCACAATAGGCGGAATGCATCTCGTGCACAGAATGCTTTCAGTCTGTACATCGTCAATTTTGTACTTGTACAAGTCCATGGCGTCTACGATATGCAGGCATATTTTGGAAGTGGATACATTATGTGAAAAAGATAGTCGCCCCCCTCACTAGAAAGCAATCCGCTTGATTGGTGGAGGGCAAACCAGACGCGCTTTTTTCCCAGACTGGCAAGATTGGCGCAGCGCTACCTTTGCATCCCGGGACTTCTGTTCCATCAGAGGGTTTTCTCCGCTATGGGCCTTGTGGTTAATCGACCTGCGTGCCTGGGGCTTGACCCCAGAGCACGTAGACATGCTTGTGTTCTTGAATAAAAATATGACTGACTTCGGAGGGGGTAGGCCAATATTTTCTGTTATGCAAGAGTGGTTGGGGCCTAACCCTTGACACCTGAGAAAAATAAGTTAAGGCGTCTTTTACGCATTCATTAAAGATTTTCACAGTCTATTTTGTAGGCCACAGTATTCTCTATTTAACTTGTTTTTCGTTAATTTATTTTCCAAGAATAACTAATGGCCAAACCGTTGTGTTATGTTTTAATAATTAGGCGTGGCCTAACCCTTAACACCTGTCTGTGAGCTGTTTGTTGGCTACAGTATTCTCGTTCATAGATTTAAAATCATTTTTTTCGTTTATTTAATGTTGTTCTTATAGCTGTAGGCCATGTTGGCCATTGTCTGTTATGGTTTAGGAGATGTCCCCTTAACAGAAGTTGACACTTGTCTTTTTGAAAAATAAAAAATAATATTAATTATACAAAAGAGTTGTTCTGTCCGTTATTAGAAGGCACACAGTGAGTTAGACCTGCCTTGGCGGTCGTCTTTTTACGCATTCTGAAGGTGCCTGTTTTATCCATTGGTTTTACCGTGTTGCAGTCTATTAGGCAACATTCCGCATAAGATGGGCTTAGATTTGGAAATACATTACATCTACATTTCAGGAAGGATCATCAATGGTAACAGATAAGGTGATGATGATCATCATCTTTCTTTATTATTGTTAGCACTACCTCAAACTAAAGGGCGTCTCTTCGAGCTGTCATTTTCTTAAATGACCCGTGCAATGTTTCAAATGAGCTTCTAACGCTAGACAAAGCGCCTTTATTTTCAACGCGATCACCTTGTACCCAAACCATTTCAAAACTAAAGAGCCATTTGTCCTCCGATTACATACAAGCTCCTCGGCGCCCGGCGGCGGGACTCACGTTTGGCGCTGTAGGGGATTTAAAAAGTGGCGTGAGTGGAAAGGGCGCGCCGGGCAGTGTGTGTGTGAGCGGGAGGCAGAGCGGCAGAGATCGACAGAGTTGCGAAATTGCAGGCGCGGCTCGAAATGGCTGTTATTTCAAATAGCGTAGCATATTTTAAACTAATCGGTTAACCGGTTTCAACCGGCTAATGAGGCTCGGTGGTCGGTCAAGAAAATTTTTAGTTTTCGCCATCCCTACTCCTTACTGCAGCTCTAACTCACAGCAAATGGACAGAGAGCTTCCAGTTAAACTCATCCTCTCACTGCAGCACTAACTCACAGCACATGGAGACAGAGCTTCCAGTTAAACCCATCTCCTTACTGCAGCTCTAACTCACAGAACATGGAGACAGATCTTCCAGTTAAACTTATCCTCTGACTGCAGCTCTAATTCACAGCACATGGAGACAGAGCTTCCAGTTAAACTCATCCTCTTACTGCAGCTCTAACTCACAGCACATGGAGACAGTGCTTCCAGGTAAACTCATCCTCTTACTGCAGCTCTAACTCACAGCACATGGAGACAGAGCTTCCAGTTAAACTCATCTTCTTACAGCTGCTCTAACTCACAGCACATGGAGAAAGAACTTCCAGTTAAACTCATCCTCCTGCTGCAGCACAAAGTCAGCTCGTGGACACAGAGCTGCCAGTTAAACTCATCCTCCTGCTGCAGCTCGAACTCACAACATATGGACACAGAGCTTCCAGTTAAACTCATCCTCTTACTGCAGCTCTAACTCACAGCACATGGAGACAGAGCTTCCAGTTAAACTTATCCTTTACTGCAGCTCTAAGTCACGCCACATGGAGACAGAGCTTCCAGTTAAACTCATCCTCTTACTGCTGCTCTAACTCACAGCACATGGAGACAGAGCTTCCAGTTAAACGCATCCTCTTACTGCAGCTCTAACTCACAGCACATAGAGAAATAACTTACAGTTAAACTCATCCTCCTGCTGCAGCTCAAACTCACAGCTCGTGGACACAGAGCTGCCAGTTAAACTCATCCTCCTGCTGCAGCTCGAACTCACAGCATATGGACACAGAGCTTCCAGTTAAACTCATCCTCTTACTGCAGCTCTAACTCACAGCACATGGAGACAGAGCTTCCAGTTAAACTCATCCTCTTAATGCAGCTCTAACTCACAGCACATGGAGACAGAGCTTCCAGTTAAACACATCCTCTTACTGCAGCTCTAAATCACAGCACATGGAGACGGAGCTTTCGGTTAAACTCAACCTCTTACTTCAGCACTATTTCACAGCACATGGAGACAGAGCTTCCAGATAAACTTATCCTCTTACTGCAGCTCTAACTCACAGCACATGGAGACAGAGCTTCCAGTTAAACTCATCCTCTTACTGCAGCTCTAACTCACAGCACATGGAGACAGAACTTCCAGTTAAACTCGTCCACTTACTGCAGCTCGAACTCACAGCACATGGAGACAGAGCTTCCAGTTTAACTCATCCTCTTACTGCTGCTCGAACTCACAGCACATGGAGACAGAGCTTCCAGTTAAACACATCCTCTTACTGCAGCTCTAACTCACAGCACATGGAGACGGAGCTTTCGGTTAAACTCAACCTCTTACTTCAGCACTATTTCACAGCACATGGAGACAGAGCTTCCAGTTAAACTTATCCTCTTACTGCAGCTCTAATTCACAGCACATGGAGACAGAGCTTCCAGTTTAACTCATCCTCTTACTGCAGCTCTAACTCACAGCACATGGAGACAGAGCTTCCAGTTAAACACATCCTCTTACTGCAGCTCTGACTCACAGCACATGGAGACGGACCTTTCGGTTAAACTCAACCTCTTACTTCAGCACTATTTCACAGCACATGGAGACAGAGCTTCCAGTTAAACTTATCCTCTTACTGCAGCTCTAATTCACAGCACATGGGAGACAGAGCTTCCAGTTTAACTCATCCTCTTACTGCAGCTCTAACTCACAGCACATGGAGACAGAGCTTCCAGTTAAACACATCCTCTTTCTGCAGCTCTAACTCACAGCACATGGAGACAGAGCTTCCAGTTAAACACATCCTCTTTCTGCAGCTCTAACTCACAGCACATAGAGACAGAGCTTCCAGTTAAACTCATCTTCTTACTGCAGCTCTGACTCACAGCCCATGGAGACAGAGCTTCCAGTTAAACTCATCGTCGAACTGCAATCCCACCTTTTTGTTATCATTTGTATTTTCAACAAGGCAACATGGTCATCACTATCCCCTGCCTTAATCAAGAGCCACAACACTGAATAAATATGTTTCGACATCCTTTTTCAAACTCAACTTAGGTAATGACAAGCTTATTAAGCATACAAAATTTGACCCAAGTAACTGTCATAGATTTTGAGGTGATTTGTCCATGAGTGCAAGTGAGAGAAAAAAAAAATTGACTGAACCTTTTTAGTAGATCACTGGACAAGTGGCTGCCCAAAAGCGAACGCCAAAGTGGGGTCGGTGTGGGGCCGGGGTTTGTCCTGCACACTGGGGGGGACAGGAAACCCCCAATGTTTTTTTTTAATTCAGATGCTCCAAGAACTAAGCTTTCAACGCATTGTGGGAGTCCAAATGTGTATTATAAAAGTCTGTAAATCGAAGTTTTATAATTTTTCACTTCTGATATCCTATTACATTCGAGTAATCAAACAAATTATGGGTTTTGTACTTCTGTGCTAATCTCTCCTTTTATTGACGTCTTATTGCGAAGAGAGTCACATCTTTCCACCTTTTATGAAATCATATATTAGGGAATAAATATTATAAACAGCAAAAATACTTTCTCTTTTTAGTACTTACTATTAAAATTGACATTTTATATGATTTGAATTGACTAGTGTTCTCCCAAAATTCCTGTATGCACTTTTATAATCCTTTGAGATTCCTGACTAGTTTTCTTCATTAGTGGTCTAAAAAATGACTCCGTAATAATGCTATGACTTAGACACTCTTTTGACTTGTGCTTTCTCTGTTATTTTGATTATTGGCCTAGTATCAAGGACAACCCCATTTCCAGAAAAGTAGGGACAGTGCGTAAAATGTAAATAAAAACAGAATGCAGTGATTCGAAAATCATTTAAATCCTATATTTAATTGAATATAGTGCAAAGACAACATGCAAAATGTTGAAAATGAGAAATTTTGCAGTTTATTGAAAAAAAAAAGAGCATATTTTAAATTTGCTGCCAGCAACAAATTTAAAAAACATTGGAGAGAGGGCCTACAAAAGAATGGAGAAGTTGAACGATGCCAAAAAAATATACACCTGATGGAACATCTTATTGCAAATAAGGTCAGTTGGCAATAGATCAGTAACATGGTTGGGTATAAAAAGTCATTTTGACAAAGATGGCAATGACATCACCTCTTAGGGAAAGACTGCATGGGCAAACAGTTCAACATTTAAAAATATTGTTGCTCAGTGTAAAATTGCAAAGAATTTGAGGATTTCATCTTCTACAGTACATAAAATTTTCGAAACATTTAGAGCATCCAGAGAAATCTCCTTACATCAGGGACAAATCCTAAAACCAATATTGAATGGCCATGATCTTCAGGCCCTCAGGCAGCAGTGCCTCAAAAACAGATGGGATTCTGAAGTGGAAATAACTGCATTGGCTCAGGAACACTTCTGTAAACCATTGTCAGTGAACAACATTTGTCGCTGCATCAACAAATTCAAGTTAAAACTATGCCATGCAAATATTAAACCAAGATTCAGAAATGCTATGGCCTTCCCAGGGCCTCAGCTCATGTCAGATGGACTCAGGCGTAGTGGGACACTGTCCGCTGGTCTGACCCATCAAAAATGTGAAATTATGGACACCGCGTCCTACGAGCTAAAGAGGAGCGGGACCATCCAGATTGTTATCAGTGCACTGTTCAAAGGCCAGCATCCATTATAGTATGGGTTTGCATTACTGTACATGGCATGGGTAACTTGCACATTTGTGAAAATACCATTCATGCTAAAGAATATAAACAGGTTTTGGAGTTACATATACCAGACATATTTGTCAGGAAACGCCTAGCTGATTTCAGCAGAACAATGACAAACACAACATACTGCACGTATTATGACAGCATGACTCTGTAGTAAAAGAAGCTGGGTGCTAAACTGGCCGCGCTGAAAATATTTGACACATGATGAAAAAAATGACAAAGTAGTCTGCGAAGTGTTGATCAGCAGAAAGCCAATATCAAGCAAGAATAGTAAAACATTTAGCGTTCCAACTATAGCACTTAGTCATGTCGGTTCCCAAAGCGCTTTCAGAGTATTGTTAGCTTATAAAGCAGGCAGAAATTTATCCAAGTAACTGCCATAGGTTTTTTGAAGTAACTCGTCTCCATTGAAAGTGTGACGAGGCGACGGAAGGAAAGATGGGTTTAAAGCAATCCGACATCTCCCTCACCATTTCATGGCGGGGGATGCGCCAACTTTTTTGGAATTGGAGATGTATAAAAATGAACCCACTACAAGGGAAAGTAGTCAGGGAAACTGATTAATAATGATAGTGTCAATATGATACTTTTAACTTACCTTTGATCACCAGTAAATTCTCCTTTAAAGTCCAATGGAGGATCCATAGACCTATAACTCATCAAAGACTGACAGCTGGATACAGGTGACCCTGGTCTCTCGACCTGAACCCTGAAAATTCAACATGGAGACAGAGCTTCCAGTTAAACTCATCCTCTTATTGCAGCTCTAAGTCACAGCACATGGAGACAGAGCTTCCAGTTAAACTCATCCTCTTACTGCAGCCCTAACTCACAGCACATTGAGACAGAGCTTCCAGTTAAACTCATCCTCTTACTGCAGCTCTAACTCACAGCACATGGAGACAGAGCTTCCAGTTAAACGCATCCTCTTACTGCAGCTCTAACTCACAGCACATGGAGAAAGAACTTCCAGTTAAACTCATCCTCCTGCTGCAGCTCTAACTCACAGCTCGTGGACACAGAGCTGCCAGTTAAACTCATCCTCCTGCTGCAGCTCGAACTCATAGCATATGGAGACAGAGCTTCCAGTTAAACTCATCCTCTCACTGCAGCTCTAAGTCACGCCACATGGAGACAGAGCTTCCAGTTAAATTCATCTCCTTACTGCAGCACTAACTCACAGCACATGGAGACAGAGCTTCCAGTTAAACTCATCCTCTTACTGCAGCACTAACTCACAGCACATGGAGACAGAGCTTCCAGTTAAACTTATCCTCTTACTGCAGCTCTAATTCACAGCACATGGAGACAGAGCTTCCAGTTAAACTCATCGTCGTACTGCAATCCCACCTTTTTGTTATCATTTGTATTTTCAACAAGGCAACATAGTCATCACTATCCCCTGCCTTAATCAAGGGCCACAACACTGTGAATAAATATGCTTCGACGTCCTTTTTCAAACTCAACTTAGGTAATGACAAGCTTATTAAGCATACAAAATTTGACCCAAGTAACTGTCATAGATTTTGAGGTGATTTGTCCATGAGTGCAAGTGAGAAAAAAAAAAAAATTGACTGAACCTTTTTAGTAGATCACTGGACAAGTGGCTGCCCAAAAGCGGAACGCCAAAGTGGGGGTCGGTGTGGGACGGGGTTTGTCCTGCACACTGGGGGGGGACAGGAAACCCCCCAATGTTTTTTTTTAATTCAGATGCTCCAAGAACTAAGCTTTCAACGCATTGTGGGAGTCCAAATGTGTTTTATAAAAGTCTGTAAATCGAAGTTTTATAATTTTTCACTTCTGATATCCTATTACATTCGAGTAATCAAACAAATCATAGGTTTTGTACTTCTTTGCTAATCTCTCCTTTTATTGACGTCTTATTACGAAGAGAGTCACATCTTTCCACCTTTTATGAAATCGTATATTTAGGAATAAATATTATAAACAGCAAAAATACTTTCTCTTTGTAGTACTTACTATTAAAATTGACATTTTATATGATTTGAATTGACTAGTGTTCTCCCAAAATTCCTGTATGCACTTTTATAATCCTTTGAGATTCCTGACTAGAGTTTTCTTCATTAGTGGTCTAAAAATGACTCAGTAATAATGCTATGACTTAGACACTCTTTTGACTTGTGCTTTCTCTATTATTTTGATTATTTGCCTAGTATCAAGGACAACCCCATTTCCAGAAAAGTAGGGACAGTGCGTAAAATGTAAATAAAAACAGAATGCAGTGATTCGAAAATCATTTAAATCCTATATTTAATTGAATATAGTGCAAAGACAACATGCAAAATGTTGAAAATGAGAAATGTTGCAGTTTATTGAAAAAAAAAAAAAGCATATTTTAAATTTGCAGCCAGCAACAAATTTCAAAAACATTGGGAGAGGGCCTACAAAAGAATGGAGAAGTTGAACGATGCCAAAAAATATATACACCTGATGGAACATCTTATTGCAAATAAGGTCAATTGGCAATTGATCAGTAACATGGTTGGGTATAAAAAGTCATTTTGACAAAGATGGCAATGACATCACCTCTTAGGGAAAGACTGCATGGGCAAACAGTTCAACATTTTAAAATAATGTTTCCCAATGTAAAATTGCAAAGAGTTTGAGGATTTCATCTTCTACAGTAAATAATATTATCGAAACATTTAAAGCATCCAGAGAAATCTCTTGACATAAGGGACAAAACCTAAAACAAATATTGAATGGCCATGATCTTCAGGCCCTCAGGCAGCGATGCCACAAAAACAGATGGAATTCTGAAGTGGAAATAACTGCATTGGCTCAGGAACACTTTTGTAAACCATTGTCAGTGACACCATTTGTCGCTGCATCAACAAATGCAAGTTAAAACTCTGCCATGCAAATATTAAACCAAGATTTAGAAATGCTATGGCCTTCCCAGGGTCTCAGGTCATGTCAGATGGACTCAGGCAAAGTGGGACACTGTCCGCTGGACTGACCGATCAAAAATGTGAAATTATGGACACCGCGTCCTACGAGCTAAAGAGGAGCGGGACCATCCAGCTTGTTATCAGTGCACTGTTCAAAGGCCAGCATCTATTATAGTATGGAGGTGCATAATTGCACATGGCATGGGTAACTTGCACATTTGTGAAAACACCATTAATGCTAAAGAATTTAGACAAGTTCTGGAGTTACATACACCAGACATCTTTGTCAGGGAACGCCTTGCTGATTTCAGCAGAACAATGCCAAACACAACATACTGCACGTATTATAACAACAGGACTCTGTAGTAAAAGAAGCTGGGTGCTAAACTGGCCCCTCTGAAAATATTTGACACATGATGAAAAAAATGACAAAGCAGTCCGCGAAGTGTTGATCAGCAGAAAGCCAATATGAAGTAAGAATAGTAAAACATTTTGCGTTCAAACTATAGCAGTTGGTCATGTCAGTTCCCAAGCGCTTTCAGAGTATTGTTAGCTTATGAAGCAGGCAGAAATTTATCCAAGTAACTGCCATAGTTTTTGAAGGAACTCGTCTCCATTGACAGTGTGAAGGGGGGACGGAAGGAAAGATGGGCGAAACCCAATCCGATATCTCCCTCACCACTTCATGGCGGGGGACAGTAATGCGCCAACTTTTTTGGAATTGGAGATGCACAATAATGAACCCACGAGAAGGGAAAGTAGTGAGGGAAACTGATTAACAATGATAGTGTCAATATGACACTGTGAACTTACCTTTGATCACCTGTAAATTCTCCATTAAAGTCCAATGGAGGATCCATAGACCGATCACTCTTCAAAGACTGACAGCTGGGTACAGGTGACCCTGGTCTCTCGACCAGAACCCTGTAAATTCAACATGGAAACAGAACATCCAGTTAAACTCATCCTCTTACTGCAGCTCAAACTCACAACACATGGAGACAGAGCTTCCAGTTAAACTCATCCTCTTACTGCAGCTCTAACTCACAGCACATGGAGACAGAGCTTCCAGTTAAACTCAACCTCTTATTGCAGCTCTAACTCACAGCACATGGAGACAGAGCTTCCAGTAAAACTCATGTTCTTACTGCAGCTCTAACTCACAGCACATGGAGACAGAGCTTCCAGTTAAACACATCCTCTTACTGCAGCTCTAACTCACAGCACAAGGAGACAGAGCTTCCAATTAAACTCATGCTCTCACTACAGCACTAACTCACAGCATGTGGATACAAAGCTCCCAGCTAAACTCATCCTGTTACTGCAGCTCTAAGTCACACCACATGGAGACAGAGCATCCAGTTAAACTCATCCTCTGACTGCAGCTCTAACTCACAGCACATGGAGACAGACCTTCCAGTTAAACCCATCCTCTTACTGCAGCTCTAAGTCACACCACATGCAGACAGAGCTTCCAGTTAAACCCATCCTCTTACTGCAGCTCTAACTCAGAGCACATGTAGACAGAGCTTCCATTTAAACTCGTCCACTAACTGCAGCTCTAACTCACAGCACATGGAGACAGGGCTTCCAGTTAAAGTCATCCTCTTACTGCAGCTCTAACTCACAGCACATGGAGACAGAGCTTCCAGTTAAACACATCCTCTTACTGCAGCTCTAACTCACAGCACAAGGAGACAGAGCTTCCAATTAAACTCATGCTCTCACTACAGCACTAACTCACAGCATGTGGATACAAAGCTCCCAGTTAAACTCATCCTGTTACTGCAGCTCGAAGTCACACCACATGGAGACAGAGCATCCAGTTAAACTCATCCTCTGACTGCAGCTCTAACTCACAGCACATGGAGACAGACCTTCCAGTTAAACCCATCCTCTTACTGCAGCTCTAAGTCACACCACATGCAGACAGAGCTTCCAGTTAAACCCATCCTCTTACTGCAGCTCTAACTCAGAGCACATGTAGACAGAGCTTCCATTTAAACTCGTCCACTAACTGCAGCTCTAACTCACAGCACATGGAGACAGGGCTTCCAGTTAAAGTCATCCTCTTACTGCAGCTCTAACTCACAGCACATGGAGACAAAGCTTCCAGTTAAACTCGTCCACTTACTGCAGCTCTAACTCACAGCACATTAAGACAGAACATACAGTTAAACTCATCCTCTTACTGCTCCTCTAACTCAAAGCACAAGGAGACAGAGCTTCCAATTAAACTCATGCTCTCACTACAGCACTAACTCACAGCATGTGGATACAAAGCTCCCAGTTAAACTCATCCTGTTACTGCAGCTCTAAGTCACACCACATGGACACAGAGCTTCGAGTTAAACTCATCCTCTTTCTGCTGCTCTAACTCACAGCACATGTAGACAGAGCTTCCATTTAAACTCGTCCACTAACTGCAGCTCTAACTCACAGCCCATGGAGACAGATATTCCAGTTAAACTCATCCTCTTACTGCAGCTCTAAGTCAAACCCCATGGAGACAGAGCATCCAGTTAAACTCATCTTCTTACTGCAGCTCTAACTCACATTATATGGACACAGACCTTCCAGTTAAACTCATCCCCTTACTGCAGCTGTAATTTACAGCATATAGATACAGTGCTTCCAGTAAAACTCTTCTCCTTACTGCTGCTCTAACTCATAGCATATGGAGACAGAGCTTCCAGTAAAACTCTTCTCCTTACTGCTGCTCTAACTCAGAGCACATGGAGACAAAGCTTCCAGTTAAACTCATCCACTAACTGCAGCTCTAACTCACAGCAC
Organism: Gymnothorax javanicus; assembly: GCA_029692085.1. Taxonomy (NCBI): domain Eukaryota; kingdom Metazoa; phylum Chordata; class Actinopteri; order Anguilliformes; family Muraenidae; genus Gymnothorax; species Gymnothorax javanicus. The sequence continues at coordinate 623,593 of JAFJMP010000022.1, forward strand.
ATGGAGACAGAGCTTCCAGTTAAACTCATCCTCTTACTGCAGCTCTAACTCAAAGAACATGGAGACAAAGCTTCCAGTTAAACTCATCCTCTTACTGCAGCTCTAACTCACAGCACATGGAGACAGAGCTTCCAGTTAAACTCTTCCACTTACTGCAGCCCAAACTCACAGCACATGGAGACAGAGCTTCCAATTAAACTCATCCACTTACTGCAGCTCTAACTCACAGCACATGGAGACAGAGCTTCCAGTTAAACTCATCCTCTTACTGCAGCTCTAACTCACAGCTCATGGAGACAGAGCTTCCAGTTAAACTCATCCTCTTACTGCAGCTCAAACTCACAGCACATGGAGACGCAGTTTCCAGTTAAACTCATCCTCTTACTGCAGCTCTAACTCAAAGAACATGGAGACAAAGCTTCCAGTTAAACTCATCCTCTTACTGCAGCTCTAAATCACAGCACATGGAGACAGAGCTTCCAGTTAAACTCTTCCACTTACTGCAGCCCAAACTCACAACACATGGAGACAGAGCTTCCAATTAAACTCATCCACTTACTGCAGCTCTAAGTCACAGCTCATGGAGACAGAGCTTCCAGTTAAACTCATCCTCTTACTGCAGCTCTAACTCAAAGCTCCTGGAGACAGGGCTTCCAGTTAAACTCATCCTCTTACTGCAGCTCTAACTCACAGCACATGGAGACGCAGCTTCCAGTTAAACTCATCCTCTTACTGCAGCTCTAACTCACAGCACATGGAGACAGAGCTTCCGGTTAAACTCAACCTCTTACTTCAGCAATATTTCACAGCACATGGAGACAGAGCTTCCAGTTAAACTCATCGTCGTGCTGCAATACCACCTTTTTGTTATCATTTGTATTTTCAACAAGGCAACATGGTCATCACTATCCCCTGCCTTAATCAAGGGCCACAACACTGAATAAATATCCTTCGACGTCCTTTTTCAAACTCAACTTAGGTAATGACAAGCTTATTAAGCATACAAAATTGACCCAAGTAACTGTCATAGATTTTGAGGTGATTTGTCCATGAGTGCAAGTGAAAAAAAAAAAAAAAAAATTGACTGAACCTTTTCAGTAGATCACTGGACAAGTGGCTGCCCAAAAGCGGAACGCCAAAGTGGGGGTCGGTGTGGGACGGGGTTTGTCCTGCACACTGGGGGGGACAGGAAACCCCCAATGTTTTTTTTTTTAATTCAGATGCTCCAAGAACTAAGCTTTCAATGCATTCTGGGAGTCCAAATGTGTTTTATAAAAGTCTGTAAATCGCAGTTTTATAATTTTTCACTTCTGATATCTTATTACATTCGAGTAATCAAACAAATCATAGGTTTTGCACTTCTTTGCTAATCTCTCCTTTCATTGACGTCTTATTGCGAAGAGAGTCACATCTTTCCATCTTTTATGAAATCGTATATTTAGGAATAAATATTATAAACAGCAAAAATACTTCCTCTTTGTAGTACTTACTATTAAAATTGACATTTTATATGATTTGAATTGACTAGTGTTTTCCCAAAATTCCTGTATGCACTTTTATAATCCTTTGAGATTCGTGACTGGAGTTTTCTTCATTAGTGGTCTTAAAAAATGACTCAGTAATAATGCTAAGACTTAGATACTCTTTTGACTTGTGCATTCTCTATTATTATGATTATTTGCCTAGTATCAAGGACAACCCCATTTCCAGAAAAGTAGGGACAGTCGTTAAAATGTAAATAAAAAACAGAATGCAGTGATTCGAAAATCATTTAAATCCTATATTTAATTGAATATAGTGCAAAGACAACATGCAAAATGTTGAAAATGAGAAATTTTGCAGTTTATTGAAAAAAAAAAAGAGCATATTTTAAATTTGCTGCCAGCAACAAATTTCAAAAACATTGGGAGAGGGCCTACAAAAGAATGGAGAAGTTGAACGATGCCAAAAAATATACACCTGATGGAACATCTTATTGCAAATAAGGTCAATTGGCAATTGATCAGTAACATGGTTGGGTATAAAAAGTCATTTTGACAAAGATGGCAATGACATCACCTCTTAGGGAAAGACTGCATGGGCAAACAGTTCAACATTTTAAAATAATGTTTCCCAATGTAAAATTGCAAAGAGTTTGAGGATTTCATCTTCTACAGTACATAATATTATCGAAACATTTAAAGCATCCAGAGAAGTCTCTTTACAAAAGGGACAAAACCTAAAACTAATATGAATGGCCATGATCTTCAGGCCCTCAGGCAGCAGTGCCTCAAAAACAGATGGGATTCTGAAGTGGAAATAACTGCAATGCCTCAGGAACACTTTTTTAAACCATTGTCAGTGAACACTATTTGTCGCTGCATCAACAAATTCAAGTTAAAACTCTGCCATGCAAATATTAAACCAAGATTTAGAAATGCTATGGCCTTCCCAGGGTCTCAGGTCATGTCAGATGGACTCAGGCAAAGTGGGACACGGTCCGCTGGTCCGACCGATCAAAAATGTGAAATTATGGACACCGCGTCCTACGAGCTAAAGAGGAGCGGGACCATCCAGCTTGTTATCAGTGCACTGTTCAAAGGCCAGCATCTATTATAGTATGGAGGTGCATTATTGCACATGGCATGGGTAACTTGCACATTTGTGAAAACACCATTAATGCTAAAGAATTTAGACAAGTTCTGGAGTTACATACACCAGACATCTTTGTCAGGGAACGCCTTGCTAATTTCAGCAAAACAATGCCAAACACAACATACTGCACGTATTATAACAACAGGACTCTGTAGTAAAAGAAGCTGGGTGCTAAATTGGCCCCTCTGAAAATATTTGACACATGATGAAAAAAAAAAATGACAACGGCGTCATGAAGTGTTGATTAGCAGAAAGCCAATATGAAGTAAGAATAGTAAAACATTTTGCGTTCAAACTAGAGCAGTTGGTCATGTCAGTTCCCAAGCGCTTTCAGAGTATTGTTAGCTTATAAAGCAGGCAGAAATTTATCCAAGTAACTGCCATAGTTTTTGAAGTAACTTCGTCTCCATTGACAGTGTGAAGGGGGACGGAAGGAAAGATGGTGAAACCAATCCGATATCTCCCTCACCACTTCATGGCGGGGGACAGTAATGCGCCAACATTTTTGGAATTGGAGATGCACAATAATGAACCCACGAGAAGGGAAAGTAGTCAGGGAAACTGATTAACAATGATAATGTCAATATGAAACTGTGAACTTACCTTTGATCACCTGTAAATTCTCCATTAAAGTCCAATGGAGGATCCATAGACCGATCACTCTTCAAAGACTGACAGCTGGGTACAGGTGACAATGGTCTCTCGACCTGAACCCTGTAAATTCAACATGGAAACAGAACATCCAGTTAAACTCATCCTCTTACTGCAGCTCAAACTCAGCACATGGAGACAGAGCTTCCAGTTAAACTCATCCTCTTACTGCAGCTCAAACTCACAGCACATGGAGACAGAGCAACCAGTTAAACTCATCATCTTACTGCAGCCCAAACTCACAGCACATGGAGACAGAGCTTCCAGTTAAACTTATCCTCTTATTGCAGCTCTAACTCACAGCACATGGAGACAGAGCTTCCAGTAAAACTCATGTTCTTACTGCAGCTCTAACTCACAGCACATGGAGACAGAGCTTCCAGTAAAACTCATCCTCTTACTGCAGCTAAAACTCACAACACATGGAGACAGAGCTTCCAGTTAAACTCATCCTCTTACTGCAGCTCTAACTCACAGCACATGGAGACAGAGCTTCCAGTTAAACTCATCATCTTACTGCAGCTCTAACTCACAGCACATGGAGACAGAGCTTCCAGTTAACCTCATCCTCTTACTGGAGCGCTAAGTCACACCACATGCAGACAGAGCTTCCAGTTAAACCCATCCTCTTACTGCAGCTCTAACTCAGAGCACATGTAGACAGAGCTTCCATTTAAACTCGTCCACTAACTGCAGCTCTAACTCACAGCACATGGAGACAGGGCTTCCAGTGAAAGTCAACCTCTTACTGCAGCTCAAACTCACAACACATGGAGACAGAGCTTCCAGTTAAACTCATCCTCTTACTGCAGCTCTAACTCAGAGCACATGTAGACAGAGCTTCCATTTAAACTCGTCCACTAACTGCAGCTCTAACTCACAGCACATGGAGACAGGGCTTCCAGTGAAAGTCAACCTCTTACTGCAGCTCTAACTCACAGCACATGGAGACAAAGCTTCCAGTTAAACTCGTCCACTTACTGCAGCTCTAACTCACAGCACATTAAGACAGAATTTCCAGTTAAACTCCTTTTCCAGTAGCTCTAACTCACAGCACATGGAGACAGAGCTTCCAATTAAACACATGCTCTCACTACAGCACTAACTCACAGCACGTGGAAACAAAGCTCCCAGTTAAACTCATCCTGTTACTGCAGCTCTAAGTCACAGCACATGGAGACAGAGCTTCCAGTTAACCTCATCCTCTTACTGGAGCTCCAAGTCACACCACATGCAGATAGAGCTTCCAGTTAAACTCATCCTCCTGCTACAGCTCTAATTAACAGTTCATGGACAGAGAGCTCCCAGTGAAACTCATCCTCTTACTGCAGCTCTAAGTCACACCACATGGAGACAGAGCATCCAGTTAAACTAATCCTCTTACTGCAGCTCTAACTCACAGCACATGGAGACAGAGCTTCCAGTTAAACCCATCTTCTTACTGCAGCTCAAACTCACAGCACATGGAGACAGATCTTCCAGTAAAACTCATCCTCCTGCTTCAGCTCTAACTCACAGTTCGTGGACACAGAGCTCCCAGTTAAACTCATCCTCCGACTGCAGCTCAAACTCACAGCATATGGACACAGAGCTTCCAGTTAAACTCATCCTCTTACTGCTGCTCTAACTCACAGCACATGTAGACAGAGCCTCCATTTAAACTCGTCCACTAACTGCAGCTCTAACTCACAGCACATGGAGACAGATCTTCCAGTTAAACTCATCCTCCTGGTACAGCTCTGACTCACAGTTCGTGGACACAGAGCTCCCAGTTAAACTCATCCTCCTGCTTCAGCTCTAAATCAAAGCATTTGGACACAGAGCTTCCAGTTAAACTCATCCTCTTACTGCAGCTCTAACTCACAACACATGGAGACAGAGCTTCCAGTTAAACTCACCCGCTTTCTGCAGCTCTAACTAACAGCACATGGAGACAGAGCATTCAGTTAAACTCATCCTCTTACTGCAGCTCTGACTCACAGGATATGGACACAGAGCTTCCAGTTAAACTCCTCCACTTACTGCAGCTCTAACTCACAGCTCATGGAGACACAGCTTCCAGTTAAACTCATCCTCTTACTGCAGCTCTAACTCACAACACATGGAGACAGAGCTTCCAGTTAAACTCACCCGCGTTCTGCAGCTCTAACTAACAGCACATGGAGACAGAGCATTCAGTTAAACTCATCCTCTTACTGCAGCTCTGACTCACAGGATATGGACACAGAGCTTCTAGTTAAACTCCTCCACTTACTGCAGCTCTAACTCACAGCTCATGGAGACACAGCTTCCAGTTAAACTCATCCTCTTACTGCAGCTCTAACTCAAAGCACGTGGAGACAGAGCTTCCAGTAAAACTCATCCTCCTGCTACAGCTCTAACTAACAGTTCGTGAACAGAGAGCTCCGAGTGAAACTCCTCCACTTACTGCAGCTCTAACTCACAGCTCATGGAGACAGAGCTTCCAGTTAAACTCATCCTCTTACTGCAGCTCTAACTCACAGCACGTGGAGACAGAACTTCCAGGAAACTCATCCTCTTACTCACAGCACATGGAGACAGAGGTTCCAATTTAACTCAACCTCTTACTGCAGCTCTAACTCACAGCACATGGAGACAGAGCTTACAGTGAAACTCATCCTCTTACTGCAGCACTAACTCACAGCACATGGAGACAGAGCTTCCAGTTAAACTCCTCCACTTACTGCAGCTCTAACTCACAGCTCATGGAGACACAGCTTCCAGTTAAACTCATCCTCTTACTGCAGCTCTAACTCACAGCACGTGGAGACAGAGCTTCCAGTTAAACTCATCCTCCTGCAACAGCTTTAACTCACAGTTCGTGGACACAGAGTTCCCAGTGAAACTCATCATCTTACTGCAGCTCTAAGTCACACCACATGGAGACAGAGCTTCCATTTAAACTCATCCTCTTACTGCAGCTCTAAGTCACAGCACATGGACACAGAGCTTCCAATTAAACTCATCGCCTTACTGCAGCTCTAACTCACAGCACATGGAGACAGAGCTTCCAATTTAACTCATCCTCTTACTGCAGCTCTCACTCACAGCACATGGACACAGAGCTTCCAATTAAACTCATCGCTTTACTGCAGCTCTAAGTCACAGCACATGGACACAGAGCTTCCAATTAAACTCATCGCCTTACTGCAGCTCTTACTAACAGCACATGGAGACAGAGCTTCTAATTAAACTCATCGCCTAACTGCAGCTCTAAGTCACAGGACATGGACACAGAGCTTCCAATTAAACTCATCGCCTTACTGCAGCTCTTACTAACAGCACATGGAGACAGAGCTTCCAATTAAACTCATCGCCTAACTGCAGCTCAAACTCACAGCACATGGAGACAGAGCTTCCAATTTAACTCATCCTCTAACTGCAGCTCTCACTCACAGCACATGGACACAGAGCTTCCAATTAAACTCATCGCTTTACTGCAGCTCTAACTCACAGTACATGGAGACAGAGCTTCCAGTTAAAGTCATCCTCTTACTGCAGCTCTAACTCACAGCACATGGAGACAGAGCTTCCAGTTAAACTTGTCCACTTACTGCAGCTCTAACTCACATCACATTAGGACAGAACTTCCAGTTAAACTCCTCTTCCAGTAGCTCTAAATCACAGCACATGGAGACAGATCTTACAGTTAAACTCATCCTCCTGCTACAGCTCTAACAGTTCGTGGATAGAGAGCTCCCAGTTAAACTCATCCTCTAACTGCAGCTCTAAGTCACACCACATCGAGACAGAGCTTCCAATTAAACTCATCGCCTAACTGCAGCTCTAACTCACAGCACATGGAGACAGAGCCTCCAATTAAACTCATTGCCTTACTGCAGCTGTAACTCGCAGCACATGGACACAGAGCTTCCAATTAAACTCATCGCCTTACTGCAGCTCTAAGTCACACCACATGGAGACAGAGCTTCCAGTTAAACTCATCTTCTTACTGCAGCTCTAACTCACAGCACATGGAGACAGAGCTTCCAGTTAAAGTCATCCTCTTACTGCAGCTCTAACTCACAGCACATGGAGACAGAGCTTCCAGTTAAACTCGTCCACTTACTGCAGCTCGAACTCACAGCACATTAAGACAGAACTTCCAGTTAAACTCATCCTCTTCCAGCAGCTGTAACTCACAGCACATGGATACAAAGCTCCCAGTTAAACTCATCCAGTTACTGCAGCCCAAACTCATTACGCATGGAGACAGAGCTTCCAGTTAAACTTATCCTCTTACGGCAGCTCTTAATCACAGCACATGGAGACAGAGCTTCCAATTTAACTCATCCTCTTACTGCAGCTCTAAATCACAGCACATTTAGACAGAGCTTCCAGTTAAACTCATCTCCATACTGCTGCTCTAACTCAAAGCACATGGAGACAAAGCTCCCAGTTAAACTCATCCTCTTACTGCAGCTCTTACTAACAGCACATGGAGACAGAGCCTCCAATTAAACTCATCGCCTTACTGCAGCTCTAACTCGCAGCACATGGACACAGAGCTTCCAATTAAACTCATCCTCTTACTGCAGCACTAACTCACAGCACGTGGAGACAGAGCTTCCAGTTAAACTCATCCTCTTACTGCAGCACTAACTCACAGCACATGGAGACAGAGCTTCCAGTTAAACTCACCCTGTTACTGCAGCTCTCACTCACAGCACATGGACACACAGCTTCCAGTTAAAATCATCCTCTTACTGCAGCACTAACTCACAGCACATAGAGACAGAGCATCCAGTTAAACTCATCCTCTTACTGCAGCTCTAACTGACAGCACATGAAGACAGAGCTTCCAGTTAAATTCATCCTCTTACTGCAGCTCAAACTGACAGCACCTGGAGACAGAGCTTCCATTTAAAGTCATCCTCTTACTGCAGCTCTAACTCACAGCTCATGGAAATAGAACATCCAGTTAAACTCATCTTCTTACTGCAGCTCTAACTCACAGCACATGGAGACAGAGCTTCTAGTTAAAATCGTCCACTTACTGCAGCTCTAACTTACAGCACATGGAGACAGAAGTTCCAGTTAAAGTCATCCTCCTAGTGTAGTTCTTACTACTTGGCTCGTGGACACAGAGCTCCCAGTTAAACTCATCGTCCTGCTGCAGCTCTAACTCACAGCATTTGGACACAGAGCTTCCAGTTAAACTCATACTCTTACTGCAGCTCTAACTCACAGCACATGGAGACAGAGCTTCCATTTAAACTCATCCTCTCACTGCAGCACTTACTCACAGCACATGGAGACAGAGCTTCCATTTAAACTCATCCTCTCACTGCAGCACTTACTCACAGCACATGGAGACAGAGCTTCCATTTAAAGTCATCCTCTTACTGCAGCTCTAACTCACAGCTCATGGAAATAGAACATCCAGTTAAACTCATCTTCTTACTGCAGCTCTAACTCACAGCACACGGAGACAGAGCTTCTAGTTAAAATGGTCCACTTACTGCAGCTCTAACTTACAGCACATGGAGACAGAAGTTCCAGTTAAAGTCATCCTCCTACTGTAGTTCTTACTCGCAGCTCGTGGACACAGAGCTCTCAGTTAAACTCATCGTCCTGCTGCAGCTCTAACTCACAGCACATGGACACACAGCTTCCAGTTAAAATCATTCTATTACTGCAGCACTAACTCACAGCACATAGAGACAGAGCATCCAGTTAAACTCATCCTCTTACTGCAGCTCTAACTGACAGCACATGAAGACAGAGCTTCCAGTTAAATTCATCCTCTTACTGCAGCTCTAACTCACAGCACATAGACACATAGCTTCCAATTAAACTCATCGCCTTACTGCAGCTGTAACTCATAGCAAATGGAGACAGAGCTTCCAGTTAAAATAATCCTCTTACTGCAGCTTTATATCACAGCACATGGAGACAGAGCATCCAGCTAAACTCATGCTCTTACTGCAGCTCAAACTCACAGCAATTGGAAACAGAACATCCAGTTCAACTCATCCTCTTACTGCAGCTCTAACTCACAGCACATGGAGACAGAGCTTCCAGTTAAACTCACCCTGTTACTGCAGCTCTCACTCACAGCACATGGACACACAGCTTCCAGTTAAAATAATCCTCTTACTGCAGCACTAACTCACAGCACATAGAGACAGAGAATCCAGTTAAACTCATCCTCTTACTGCAGCTCTAACTGACAGCACATGAAGACAGAGCTTCCAGTTAAATTCATCCTCTTACTGCAGCTCAAACTGACAGCACATGGAGACAGAGCTTCCATTTAAAGTCATCCTCTTACTGCAGCTCTAACTCACAGCTCATGGAAATAGAACATCCAGTTAAACTCATTTTCTTACTGCAGCTCTAACTCACAGCACATGGAGACAGAGCTTCTAGTTAAACTCGTCCACTTACTGCAGCTCTAACTTACAGCACATGGAGACAGAAGTTCCAGTTAAAGTCATCCTCCTAGTGTAGTTCTTACTCGCAGCTCGTGGACACAGAGATCCCAGTTAAACTCATCCTCCTGCTGCAGCTCTAACTCACAGCATTTGGACACAGAGCTTCCAGTTAAACTCATACTCTTACTGCAGCTCTAACTCACAGCACATGGAGACAGAGCTTCCATTTAAACTCACCCTCTGACTGCAGCTCTCACTCACTGCACATGGACACACAGCTTCCAGTTAAAATCATCCTATTACTGCAGCACTAACTCACAGCACATAGAGACAGAGCATCCAGTTAAACTCATCCTCTTACTGCAGCTCTAACTGACAGCACATGAAGACAGAGCTTCCAGTTAAATTCATCCTCTTACTGCAGATCAAACTCACAGCACATGGAGACAGAGCTTCCATTTAAAGTCATCCTCTTACTGCAGCTCTAACTCACAGCTCATGGAGATAGAACATCCAGTTAAAATGGTCCACTTACTGCAGCTCTAACTTACAGCACATGGAGACAGAAGTTCCAGTTAAAGTCATCCTCCTAGTGTAGTTCTTACTCACAGCTCGTGGACACAGAGCTCCCAGTTAAACTCATCCTCCTGCTGCAGCTCGAACTCACAGCATATGGAGACAGAGCTTCCAGTTAAACTCATACTCTTAGTGCAGCTCTAACTCACAGCACATGGAGACAGAGCTTCCATTTGAACTCGTTCTCTTACTGCAGCTCTAACTCACAGCACATTAAGACAGAACATCCAGTTAAACTCATCCTCTTCCTGCAGCTCTAACTCACAGCATATGAACACAAAGCTTCCGTTAAACTCATTCTCTTAGTGCAGATCTAACTCACAGCAAATGGAGACAGAGCTTCCAGTTAAAGTCATCCTCCTGCTGTAGCTCTAATCACACCACGTGTACACAGAGCTCCCAGTTATACTCATCCTCATACTGCAGCTCTAACTCACAGCACATAAAGACAGAGCTTCCACTTAAACTCATCCACTTACTGCACCTCTAACTCACAACACATGGAAACAGAGCTTCCAGTTAAACTCATCTTCGTACTGCAGCATTGACTCACAGCATATGGAGACAGAGATTACAGTTAAACTAATTTCCTGACTGCAGCGCTAACTCACAGCATACGGAGAAGGAGCTTCCAGTTAAACCCATCCTCGTACTGCAGCTCTAACTCACAGCACATGGAGACAGAGCTTCCAGTTAAACTCATCCTCTTACTGCAGCTCTAAGTCACACCACATGGAGACAGAACTTCCAGTTAAACTCATCTTCTTACTGCAGCTCTGACTCACATTAGATGGACAGAGAGCTTCAAGTTAAACTCATCTCCTTACTGCAGCTCTAACTCACAGCACATGCAGACAGAACTTCCAGTTATACTCATCCTCTTACTGCAGCCCAAACTCACAGCACATGGAGACAGAGCTTCTAGTTAAACTCATCTCCCTACTGCAGCTCTAACTCACAGCACATGGAGACAAAGCTTCCAGTTAAACTCATCCTCTTACTGCAGCTCTAACTCACAGCATATGGAGATAGAGCTGCCAGTTAAACTCATCCACTCACTGCAGCTCTAACTCACAGCATATCGAGACAGAGCTTCCAGTTAAAATCATCTCCTTACTGCAGCTCTAACTCACAGCACATGGAGACAGAGCTTCCAGTTAAATTCATCCAGTTACTGCAGCATTAACTCACAGCATATGGAGACAGAGCTAACAGTGAAACTCATCCTCTCACTGCAGCTTTAAGTCACACCACATGGAGACAGAGCTACCAGTTAAACTCATCCTCTTACTGCAGCTCATTCTAACAGCACATGGCATGGAAACAGAGCTTCCAATTAAACTCATCCTCTAACTGCAGCTCTAACTCACAGCACATCGAGACAGAGCTTCCAGTTAAACTCATCCTCTCAATGAAGCTCTAAGTCACACCACATGGAGACAGAGCAGCCAGTTAAACTCAACTTCTTACTGCAGCTCTAACTCACATTATATGGACACAGAGCTTCCAGTTAAACTCATCTCCTGACTGCAGGTCTAACTCACAGCACATGGAGAAAGAGTTTCCAGTTAAACTCATCTCCTTTCTGCAGCTCTAACTCACAGCAAATGGACACAAAGCTTCCAGTTAAACTCAACCTCTCACTGCAGCACTAACTCTCAGCACATGCAGACTGAGCTTCCAGTTAAACTCACCCTCTTACTGCAGCTCTAAATCACAGCATATGGACACAGAGCTGCCAGTTAAACTCATCCTCTTACTGTGGCTCTAACTCACAGCACATGGAGACAGAGCTTCCAGTTAAACTCATCCTCAACTCACAGCATATGGACACAGAGCTTCCAGTTAAACTCATCTCCTTACTGCAGCTCTAACTCACAGCACATGGAGACAGAGCATCCAGTTTAAGTAATCCTCTTACTGCAGCTCTAACTCACAGCATATGGAGACAGAGCTTCCAGTTAAACTTGTCCTCTTACTGCAGCTCTAACTCACAGCACATGGAGACAGAGCTTCCAGTCAAACTCATCTTCCTGGTGCAGCTCTAAGTCACACTGCGTGGACATAGAGCTCCTAGTTATAATCATCCTCATACTGCAGCTCAAACTAACAGCATATGGAGACAGAGCTTCCAGTTAAACTCATCCTCTTACTGCAGCTCTAACTCACAGCACATGGAGAAAGAGCTTCCAGTTAAACTCATCTCCTTACTGCAGCCCTAACTCACACCACATGGAGACAGAGTTACCAGTTAAACTCATCCTCTTACTGCAGCTCAAACTAACAGCATATGGAGACAGAGCTTCCAGTTAAACTCATCCTCTTACTGCAGCTCTAACTCACAGCACATGGAGAAAGAGCTTCCAGTTAAACTCATCTTCTTACTGCAGCTCTGACTCACAACACATGGAGACAGAGCTTCCAGTTAAACTCATCTCCGAACTGCAGCTCTAACTCACAGCACATGGAGAAAGAGATTCCAGTTAAACTCATCTTCGTACTGCAGCTCTAACTCACAAGATATGGACACAGAGCTTCAAGTTAAACTCATCCTCTTACTGCAGCTCATACTAACAGCACATGGAGACAGAGCTTCCGATTAAACTCATCCTCTAACTGCAGCTCTAACTCACAGCACATGGAGACAGAGCTTCCAGTTAAACTCATCCTCTCAATGAAGCTCTAAGTCACACCACATGGAGACAGAGCAGCCAGTTAAACTCATCTCCTTACTGCAGCTCTTACTCACATTATATGGAGACAGAGCTACCAGTTAAACTCATCCTCTAACTGCAGCTCTAACTCACAGCATATCGAGACAGAGCTTCCAGTTAAAATCATCTCCTTACTGCAGCTCTAACTCACAGCACATGGAGACAGAGCTTCCAGTTAAATTCATCCAGTTACTGCAGCATTAACTCACAGCATATGGAGACAGAGCTAACAGTGAAACTCATCCTCTCACTGCAGCTTTAAGTCACACCACATGGAGACAGAGCTACCAGTTAAACTCATCCTCTTACTGCAGCTCATTCTAACAGCACATGGCATGGAAACAGAGCTTCCAATTAAACTCATCCTCTAACTGCAGCTCTAACTCACAGCACATCGAGACAGAGCTTCCAGTTAAACTCATCCTCTCAATGAAGCTCTAAGTCACACCACATGGAGACAGAGCAGCCAGTTAAACTCAACTTCTTACTGCAGCTCTAACTCACATTATATGGACACAGAGCTTCCAGTTAAACTCATCTCCTGACTGCAGGTCTAACTCACAGCACATGGAGAAAGAGTTTCCAGTTAAACTCATCTCCTTTCTGCAGCTCTAACTCACAGCAAATGGACACAAAGCTTCCAGTTAAACTCAACCTCTCACTGCAGCACTAACTCTCAGCACATGCAGACTGAGCTTCCAGTTAAACTCACCCTCTTACTGCAGCTCTAAATCACAGCATATGGACACAGAGCTGCCAGTTAAACTCATCCTCTTACTGTGGCTCTAACTCACAGCACATGGAGACAGAGCTTCCAGTTAAACTCATCCTCAACTCACAGCATATGGACACAGAGCTTCCAGTTAAACTCATCTCCTTACTGCAGCTCTAACTCACAGCACATGGAGACAGAGCATCCAGTTTAAGTAATCCTCTTACTGCAGCTCTAACTCACAGCATATGGAGACAGAGCTTCCAGTTAAACTTGTCCTCTTACTGCAGCTCTAACTCACAGCACATGGAGACAGAGCTTCCAGTCAAACTCATCTTCCTGGTGCAGCTCTAAGTCACACCACGTGGACATAGAGCTCCTAGTTATAATCATCCTCATACTGCAGCTCAAACTAACAGCATATGGAGACAGAGCTTCCAGTTAAACTCATCCTCTTACTGCAGCTCTAACTCACAGCACATGGAGAAAGAGCTTCCAGTTAAACTCATCTCCTTACTGCAGCCCTAACTCACACCACATGGAGACAGAGTTACCAGTTAAACTCATCCTCTTACTGCAGCTCAAACTAACAGCATATGGAGACAGAGCTTCCAGTTAAACTCATCCTCTTACTGCAGCTCTAACTCACAGCACATGGAGAAAGAGCTTCCAGTTAAACTCATCTTCTTACTGCAGCTCTGACTCACAACACATGGAGACAGAGCTTCCAGTTAAACTCATCTCCGAACTGCAGCTCTAACTCACAGCACATGGAGAAAGAGATTCCAGTTAAACTCATCTTCGTACTGCAGCTCTAACTCACAAGATATGGACACAGAGCTTCAAGTTAAACTCATCCTCTTACTGCAGCTCATACTAACAGCACATGGAGACAGAGCTTCCGATTAAACTCATCCTCTAACTGCAGCTCTAACTCACAGCACATGGAGACAGAGCTTCCAGTTAAACTCATCCTCTCAATGAAGCTCTAAGTCACACCACATGGAGACAGAGCAGCCAGTTAAACTCATCTCCTTACTGCAGCTCTTACTCACATTATATGGAGACAGAGCTACCAGTTAAACTCATCCTCTAACTGCAGCTCTAACTCACAGCACATGGAGACAGAGCTTCCAGTTAAACTCATCCTCTCAATGAAGCTCAAAGTCACACCACATGGAGACAGAGCAGCCAGTTAAACTCATCTTCTTACTGCAGCTCTTACTCACATTATATGGACACAGAGCTTCCAGTTAAACTGATCCTCTCACTGCAGCACTAACTCTCAGCACATGCAGACTGAGCTTCCAGTTAAACTCACCCTCTTACTGCAGCTCTAAAGCACAGCATATGGACACAGAGCTTCCAGTTAAACTCATCCTCTTACTGTTGCTCTAACTCACAGCACATGGAGACAGAGCTTCCAGTTAAACTCATCCTCAACTCACAGCATATGTACACAGAGCTTCCAGTTAAACTCATCTCCTTACTGCAGCTCTAACTCATAGCACATGGAGACAGAGCATCCAGTTTAAGTAATCCACTTAGTGCAGCTCTAACTCACAGCATATGGAGACAGAGCTTCCAGTTAAACTTGTCCTCTTACTGCAGCTCTAACTCAAAGCACATGGAGACAGAGCTTCCAGTTAAACTCATCTTCCTGGTGCAGCTCTAAGTCACACCACGTGGACACAGAGCTCCTAGTTATACTCATCCTCATACTGCAGCTCTAAATCACAGCACATGGAGACAGAGCTTCCAGTAAAACTCATCCTCTTACTGCAGCTCTAAGTCACACCACATGGAGACAGAGCTTCCAGTTAAACTCATCCTCTTACTGCAGCTCTTACTCACAGCACATGGAGACAGAGCTTCCAATTAAACTCATTCTCTTACTGCAGCTCTAACTCACAGCACATGGAGACAGAGCTTCCAGTTAAACTCATCCTCTCACTGCAGCACTAACTCACAGCACATGGAGACAGAGCTTCCAGTTAAACTCACCCTCTTACTGCAGCTCTAACTCACAGCATTGGGACACAGAGCTTCCAGTTAAACTCATCCTCTTACTGCAGCTCTAACTCACAGCACATGGAGACAGAGCTTCCAGTTAAACTCATTCTCTTACTGCAGCTCTCACTCACAGCACATGGAGGCAGAGCTACCAGTTAAACTCATCTTCTTACTGCAGCTCTAACTCACAGCACATGGAGACAGAACTTCCAGTTAAACTCATCCTCTTCCTGCAGCTCTAACTCACAGCACATGGAGACAGAGCTAACAGTGAAACTCATCCTCTCACTGCAGCTTTAAGTCACACCACATGGAGACAGAGCTACCAGTTAAACTCATCCTCTTCCTGCAGCTCTAACTCACAGCACATGGAGACAGAGCATCCAGGTAAACTCATCCTCTTACTGCAGCTCTATCTCACAGCACATGGAGACAGAGCTGCCAGTTAAACTTGTCCTCTTACTGCAGCTCTAACTCACAGCACATTAAGACAGAACTTCCAGTTAAACTCATCCTCTTCCTGCAGCTCTAACTCACAGCACATGGAGACAGAGCATCCAATTAAACTCATACTCTTACTGCAGCTCTAACTCACAGCATATGAACACAGAGCTTCCAGTTAAACTCATTCTCTAACTGCAGATCTAACTCAAAGCACATGGAGACAGAGCTTCCAGTTAAACTCATCCTCCTGGTGCAGCTCTAATTCACACCACGTGGACACAGAGCTCCCAGTTATACTCATCCTCATACTGCAGCTCTAACTCACAGCATATGGAGACAGAGCCTCCAGTTAAACTCATCCTCTTACTGCAGCTCTAACTCACAGCATATGGAGACAGAGCTTCCAGTTAAACTCATCTCCTTACTGCAGCTCTCAGTCACACCACATGGAGACAGAGCTTCCCGTTAAACTCATCTTCTTACTGCAGCTCTAACTCACAGCATATGGAGACAGGACATCCAGTTAAACTCATCTCCTTACTGCAGCTCTAACTCACAGCACATGGAGACAAAGCTCCCAGTTCAACTCATCCACTTACTGCAGCTCTTACTCACAGCACATGGAGACAGAGTTTCCAATTAAACTCATCCTCTTACTGCAGCTCTAACTCACAGCACATGGAGACAGAGATTCCAGTTAAACTCATCCTCTTACTGCAGCTCTTACTCACAGCACATGGAGACAGAGTTTCCAATTAAACTCATCCTCTTACTGCAGCTCTAACTCACAGCACATGGAGACAGAGATTCCAGTTAAACTCATCCTCTTACTGCAGCTCTAACTCACAGCACATGGAGACAGAGCTTCCAGTTAAACTCATCTTCTCACTGCAGATCTAACTCACAGCACATGGAGACAGAGCTTCCAGTTAAAGTCATCTTCTTACTGCAGCTCTAACTCACAGCACATGGACACGGAGCTTCCAGTTAAACTCGTCCACTTATTGTAGTTCTAACTCACAGCACCTTAAGACAGAACTTCTAGTTAAACTCATCCTCTTCCTGCAGCTCTAACTCACGGCACATGGAGACAGAGCATCCAGGTAAACTCATCCTCTTACTGCAGCTCTAACTCACAGCATATGAACAAAGAGCTTCCAGTTACACTCATCCTCTTACTGCAGCTCTAACTCACAGCACATGGAGACAGAGCTTCCAGTTAAACTCATCCTCTTACTGCAGCTCTAACTCACAGCACATGGAGACAGAGCTTCCAGTTAAACTCATCTTCTCACTGCAGCTCTGACTCACAGCATATGGACACATAGCTTCCAGTTAAACTCATCTCCTTACTGCAGATCTAACTCACAGCACATGGAGACAGAGCTTCCAGTTAAACTCGTCCACTTAGTGCAGCTCTAACTCACAGCACATTCAGACAGAACTTCCAGTTAAACTCATCCTCTTCCTGCAGCTCTAACTCACGGCACATGGAGACAGAGCATCCTGGTAAACTCATCCTCTTACTGCAGCTCTAACTCACAGCATATGAACAAAGAGCTTCCAGTTAAACTCATCCTCTTACTGCAGCTCTAACTCACAGCACATGGAGACAGAGCTTCCAGTTAAACTCACCCACTTACTGCAGCTCTAACTTACAGCATATGGAGACAGAGCTTCCAGTTGAACTCATCCTCTTACTGCAGCTCTAACTCACAGCACATAGAAAAAGAGCTTCCAGTCACATTTGAGAAATCATACAAATCACAGGTTTTGTACTTCTGTGCTAATCTCTCCTTTTATTGACATCTGATTGCAACGAGAGTCACATATGTCCACCCTTCATGAAATCGTATTTTTAGGAATAAATATTATAAACAGCAAAAACACATTCTCCTTGGAGTATTTTTTAATTAAAATTGACATTTTGTATGATTTGAATTAATATTGTTCAACCAAAATTCCTGTCTGCAATTTATAATCCTTTGAGATTCCTGACTGGAGTGGTTTAAAAAATGACTCAATGATAATGCTATGACTTAGATACTCTTTTGATTAGTGCTTTCTCCATTATTTCGATTATTTGCCTTCTATTAAGTACAACCCTTTTTCCAAAAACATTGGGACAGTGTGTAAATTGTAAATAAAAACAGAATGTAGTGATTTGAAAATCATTTAAACCCTATATTTAATGGAAAATAGTGCAAAGACAACATGCAAAATGTTGAAAATGAGAAATTTCATAGTTTTTTGAAAAAAAAAATCAGCTTATTTTGAATTTGATGCCAGCAACAAATTTCAAATACGCTGGGAGAGGGCCTAGAAAAGAATGGAGACGTTGAACGATGCCAAAAAAATATACACCTGCTGGAACATCTTACTGCAAATAAGGTTAATTGGTAATTGATCAGTAACACAGTTTGGTATAAAAAGTCATTTCGACAAAGATGGCAACGACATCACCTCTTAGGGAAAAACTGCATGGGCAAACAGTTCAACATTTAAAAATATTGTTTCTCAGTGTAAAATTGCAAAGAATTTGAGGATTTCATCTTCTACAGTACATAATATTATCAAAAAATTTAGAGCATCCAGAGAAGTCTCTTTACAAAAGGGACAAAACCTAAAACTAATATGAATGGCCATGATCTTCAGGCCCTCAGGCAGCAATGCCTCAAAAACAGATGGGATTCTGAAGTGGAAATAACTGCATTGGCTCAGGAACACTTCTGTAAACCATTGTCAGTGAACAACATTTGTCGCTGCATTGAAAAATGCAAGTTAAAACTCAGTCGTGCAAATATTAAACCAAGATTCAGAAATGCTACGGCCTTCCCAGGGTCTCAGCTCATGTCAGATGGACTCAGGCGAAGTGGGACACTGTCCGCTGGTCTGACCGATCAAAAATCTGAAATCATGGACACCGCGTCCTACGAGCTAAAGAGTAGCGGAACAATCCAGCTTGTTATCAGTGCACTGTTCAAAGGCCAGCATCCATTATAGTATGGAGGTGTATACCTGCCAACTTTTGAAAGTGAAAAACCATAATCCTAATAATCCTAGCATGCAATCGTGCCCTCCAGTAGGTGGGGGTACGGGGAACCTCCCCCTGGAAAAAATAGCTGCTCAATACTGCATTTCCAGCTCTTTGAGGCAGAAATTTGACTAAACAATTCAGCTTCAATTTGACACTTTTGTACACAGAAATCCTAGAAAGTAGAACTTTTCATAGCCCAGGTAACATGCCTGTGGTTCCTGAGATGAATGTTCAGCTCTAACTCACAGCACATTAACTACAGATTTTTGAGTACCTCTTTCTGGCAGTGTGGAGGCCCCCATCGTCAGGGTCTGGCTCCCCTTTGAGACTCATTTTAGAAGCAGAGCCCCCGTCCCCCTAGAGTGGAACATACACAAAGGAGATATGAAATTAGCCCACCTGTAAACTCACAATAAGACCATTTAGTGCACTGAACATACAGAAGCTCTTATACACGTACACATGATAGACAGTGTGAAAGCACTGTTCTGTTCAATTCAAACCACAGGTTTTCTATGGCGTTCACATCTGGGGTATGTTTACACTGCAGAACATGATTTTGTGATGAAATATTGTAAATACTGTATATTTGTAAATGACAATGTGAGGCCAGTCTAGCCGTTATGCAGCTTTCAGACTGCAGCCCAAGGAAGCCAGGTTTTTAGCTAAAATGCTGTTATCTGAGGAGAGTTCACTATGCTGTCACCTACAACAAGGGCAGAGCCCAGGAACAGTAGGACCCCAGCCCCACTGTTGGGGGAGGGGGGGAGGGATGGCCCCCCATCCTAAGGCCAGCCCACCCAATCACAGAGAGAGAGGAAACTAGATAGTGATTTTTTTTAATCACAGAAAGACATCGTTGCAGCCCCGGACAGAGTCCGGGGGTACTATGGATTTGCGGTGGTCGCGGGTTTGCGTCCTGGCCCAGAAGTACCTCTGCATGAGGGAAACGATAGAAGATAAATGATAGTGATAGAAGAATAACAGTATGAATATCATGTCAAATTTTTGCTTCAGAAAACCGATTTTTCTTAATTACTAATTTGAATACCACTGGCTCATTATAGATGAAGTGGTTGCTACAGAGGACAAAAAATTTTTCAATCATAAGAGAGCATTTTTGGAATTGCTGGATAGATAGTATGGGCAAGTATATTGAGTAGTTTGCACAGGAGGCTTAGCTGAGGAGTTTCATTTATGCAAGTCTTGAAAAACGGTTGGGACTGAACTCGCCAATATTGTAAACTGCGTTCGAGGTCGGCTTGCTGGTGAATGTTCAATAACTGGTCCGGGTGTGCTATCTGGTGAGAGAATAGTGTAACTGCGTGCATAAATAGAGCAGCTCCATGTCCGCTGGCATCAGCATCTGCACTGACGGGTTACGGGTCGGACCGGAACTAATATACTCGCACTCGCACATACGACCTGAAGACATAAAAACCATCGTTGAAACCAGTGACCACAAAATGGTCAAGTGTTATTTCAATTGTATTTCATTGTGATTTCACATTAGTTCTTTGTAAATTTTCTTGATGCAAATGGAAATACTTCAGTTCATTTATTCATGCACTAAATATTCTTCGTAAATTATGTACGGCAGGACAGACTGAGCCATGAAGTTATGTACGCGAATATTCCTCGGAGGTTTAGCTTATCTTAATGGTAACGCTGGCAAACATGCTGATGACCTAGCGAGCCTGTATTGTAATTAGTGAAGACATAACGTTTGCTCATGAACCTTGCTTTAGGCAAACACTAGCTTTGCTAAGCAGTAATTCCATTGAAGGTAGACTGCAAACAGTGGCATATCGCATTCATGAACACGTTTCTTTTTATCATTACATTTCTATCGAATGCTTCTTTGTGTTTATTTGACAAAGAGAGCAACATTTTAAAATAGTGCCGAATTAGCTTTGACCTGGCAGTGAAAATAAACAGCCTGGAAAATGAGATAGGTTACCTTTTTAGATTGGGAATTCGTAGCATCGGGCGAATTTCAATAAGTGCAAAATCGCTGGCTAGTTTAACTTTGTTCTGATGATGACACACAGAATGCACACTTGTCCACTCACTGTCTTTATATTGTTTTCAATGTAGAACATTCACAACATAATGCCCTACATAGTGGGTGAGTGTACTTTTCGAACGCGCCCTATTCTAACCAAATCATCTCCATGGAAACTCAGCTGAGCTGTTAAATATCAAATCAGCCAATCACAGAGGGCCATGGCAGGACTGGTTCCCCACGCATAGAGAATCACTGAGTCACTTAGTGAAAGAAATCCTTGCTCGCGCACACCTCAGACTCCTGCTTCTCAAGCAAAAAAACGTTCATCCTGCCACCAATGTAACTACTGGTTACCTGGATGTAACTCCAGTTCTATGAGTACATGCGTAGCCCTCTAACGGGCTTCGCTACTGGTTTACCCCTCCGAGGCCCTGCCTCGGTGCCTGAGAAAGAAAATTGAACTCCCCTGCTCCGTAGGAGGGGGTAGCATACTCACCTCCTATAAAGCTTCAGTGCTGCCAATGCTCGTCTCCCTTTGAAACTCAGCATCTCACACTCAGGGCCAGCTGGGCAGGTTGTTAGAGGGCTACGCACATACTCATAGAACTGGAGTTACATCCAGGGTAACTAGTAGTTCTATTTCGTACGTGCTCCACCCTCTAACGGGCTTCGCTATTGGTTTACACCTAAGGCGAAGGCCGTTAGGGTTGGATGTACTCCCAGGTGGCCCCCCACCACAGAGTTCCATTCAAACCAAGAGAAACCCCACCACACACTGGGGCGGTAGCACCGCCAGACATGCACTCCCGCCCCAGGTCGTGGGCGCACACAGTAAAAACCAAATCCAAGTTGACGCTTGAAAAGGGGACCACACCGATAGGGTCCCTTCTTAGAATGAATGGGAGGGCTTGCTAGCTGTCATCTCCCAACGAGAAACACCCATACCCACAGGCGAGCACCGCCAGAGTGCATCGCCTCAGGCAGTGGCATGCCACAAGAACAGAAGACCAGTTGATGTTGGAAGGGGTCCCCCCTCCGATAGGGTCCCTTCCCCAGACTGAATGGGAGGGCTTGTTAGCGGTCATCTCCCGACGACAAGCCCCCACACCTGCAGGCGGGGCGCCCCCAGAGTGCATCGCCTCAGAGTGTGGTAATACACTAGTCAGTGTTAGAGGGGAACCCTGCTGACAGGGTTCCCAGGACTGAATGTGCGACTGTGCTGGCTGTCATATCCCTGAGACATGAAGGCGCAAAGGTTGATGCAGAAGACCAAGAGGCCGCCCTGCAAATCTCCTCTACGGATACGCCCTGAAAAAGCGCTGTAGAGGATGCAATGCCCCGGGTAGAATGTGCAGTCAATCCTGCTGGGGCACTGAGACCCACGGCTGAATAGGCTCTGCAGATAGCATCACAGATCCAGTGGGCGCGGCGCTGTGCTGACAGAGGGGCCCCCTGAGCCCGTCCAGCATAACAAACAAACAGCTGATCCACCCTCCTAGGATTTGCAGTGCATTCCATGTAAAGACTGAGTGCGCGCACTGGGCACAGCTTGTGCATCCGTTCCTGCTTGCTGGTGGCATGAGGAGGTGGACAGAGGGCCTGCAGTCGAATGACCAGTGACATGAAAGCTGTGGTGATGACCTACGGCCGGAAGGACGGGTTAGGACAAAGCTCCACCGAACCCTGGTCCTCGCTTAGGGTCAAACATGACGGGTGCACAGAGAGGACGCCCAGCTCGCTCACCCTCCAAGATAATGCCAAGGCCAAAAGGAGGGCAGTTTTGATAGATAAAATATGCAGGTCCCCTGGTCCAGGGGTTCGAATGGTGGCCCTGCCAGGCCGTCCAACACTGTCTGCAGATCCCATTGCGGGATTACACGCTGCGTAGGCGGTCCTATCCTGTGGACTCCTCTCAAAAAGCGCTTCACCAGGGGGTGACTTCTGGCTGTGAAGTGGTCAAACCCGTCATGTCCAGTTGCGATCGCGGCAGCAAACACCCCCAGAGTGGATGCTGCGCGGCCCCCCTTGAAGAGTCCTTGAAGGAAATCCCGCACCCCTTGAAGGGGCATGAGCGCGGGTTCAGGCCTCCCGCCTGACACCAGCCAACAAAAATCTGCCAACAGGCCGCATAAGCCTTGGATGTGGCTGGGGCACGTGCACACTGAATTGTGGACACCACCGCCTCAGGCAGGCCCAACTCGCTCAACTTCACCCTTTCAATTTCCAGGCCATGAAAGGAAGGTCCGGAATCTTCCACGGGCCTGCTACCATCAGCTGGATGAGATCGGGAAACTACCTGGCGCTTACACACATAGTGCCACAATAATTATGGATAGCTGCTGTTCCCGTACTCTGCGGAGCAGTGGCATCAGTAGCCGCCAGGGAGGGAACGCATACAGCAGGCCCACCGGCCAGACTGGATGGGCCAGCGCATCCACCCCCCAGGGGAAGATTGTCGGTAGGCCTCAGGGAGAACCAAGAGGGCACAAAGTGTTTTCCCTGCTTGCAAACAGATCCGCCACTGGTTGACCGAACAGCCTCCAGATCTGTTTGGCCGTCACTGGTGGGAGGCTCCCATCCTCCTCAGGCAGCGCCCCCCTGGACAGCCCATCTGCCTGAGTGTTGTGGATGCCAGGAACATGCCGGACTCTCAGGGAGCAGAGATGGTGATCCGCCCACGTTAGGATGGAAGCAGCCATCTTGTGTGGGGCCAAGACCTGACCCCCCCTTGCCTGTCGAGATAGGCCGCCGCTGTTGTGTTATCCGATCTCACTAGGACATGCCTCCCTTCCAACTGTGGGGCAAAATGGTGCAACACTATCTGAACTGCCATGAGTTCCAGATATGACGCTGGGGCCCCTGCCATGTACCTGCGACAGAAGCAGGGCCACAAGTCCTGCCCCATCCTGTGAGGGAGGCATCCACAAATATATGGGTGTAGTGAGACACGCACCCCATCCGAACCCCCTCGCGGAGCCAGCTGGGTGAGGCCCAAAACGCAAATGCTCGTCACGCTCGCATTGGTATGCGGAGAATGTGCTGTTGGTCCCGCCTAGGGTGCAGACGAAGGCGTATGAACCAGCGCTGAAAATCTCTCATGTGTAGCAGCCCCAGGCGGACTACTGAATGGGCTGCAACCATCATTCCCAGCAGAAACATGAGTGCCATCGCTGGTACCGAGACTGCGTCCAGTATTCCTTGGGCCCGAGACAGGATTGCCTCTTTTCTGTCCAGTGACAGACATGCGGTCATAGATCGCAAGTCCAACAGCAGCCCTAGATACTGCACTGTCTGGCTGGGCTGCAGGGTGCTCTTGTCGCTGTTGATAGCAAAGCCAAATTGAGCCATCTGCTGCATTACCAGCGTCGTATGGGCAACTGCCATCTGCTTGGAAGGGGCCAGGATCAGCCAAACGTCCAGATAGGTCAGGATCTGTATCCATCTCTGCCGGAGTGGCGCTCCCGCTATCTCCACACATTTGGAGAATGTCCGAGGCGCCAGGGAATATCCAAATGGGAGGCGGAAAAACTGGAAACTCCGGTCTTCCCATGCAAAACGAAGGAACTTCTGATGGCGCAGCAGAATTGGGACATTTGGAATAGGCGTCCGTCAGATCTATTGACGTCATCCGTCGCCTGGCCTGACACATTCCAGCAGAGACCTCGCTGTCAGCATCCAGAATGGTCTTCAGGCCTCCTTTTTTTTTTTTTTTGGAATCAAAAAATATGGGGAAAAAAACCCCGCTTAAGCTTCCGATTGGGGGATCGGCACTACGGCCCCTTTTCGTAGAAGCGAGTTCACCTTTTCCCTCAAAACCACCCTCTCGGCGGAATTGGGGAGGCTCGTCTGCACAATGCCTCTGAATGGAGGAGGACGGCAGCGAAACTGCAGTGCGTATCCCTTCCGCAGTGTTTTGTCCTGCCAGACTGGGAGGGGGCGCACAAACTCAACTAAGACTGATATGGCTCGTGAGTGGAAAGGCAGTTGGTTCTATTGTCTCCGATAGCCTGGGTCCTCCATGACGCCCCTCCCCTGTGGGAGGGGTCGACCGGGGGGCCTAGCCCGAAAGGCTGAGGGGCTAATGACAGCAGTACTTCCTCTCTGCATCCCCGAGCACGTCACCTGGTGACTCACTCACCATGGACGGCGGGGGCACAGCAATTTCTGAGTTAAACGAGAGCCCTTCCTGACGTTTAACTTCAGAAACATTAGTGTCCAGAAACACTTGTGTAAACCTCCCGCCGCTCGTCTTCGGGTGCACGGTGAACGCCGTGGTGACATCTCAGGAGCCGTGGAGCCAAAATGGCGGACAGCTCCACTTCGCGCAACCCGAAGAAGATGGAGCATGCTCAGGTGTATTAACCACGCCGCTGGAGCCAGCCCAGCGAGCAGTATTAGGAAATTGCTGGCAATATGCAGCAGTTCATGAACGTTTCCTCATTGGTGCTGCATCAGGACAAAACGAGTGAATCGAATCAAAGGATTTGGCGAGAACCCACCCGCCGGTGTATGATGGGAGGGTATCACCGTCAGAATTCAGATTAGCCACATTGTTTGATCGTGTACTACCCCCGCGGGTAGAACAAGGCAAACTTTGCTGGCGCTTAGCTAGCCAGTGTTTCATAAACAGGCTATAGCTGGTGAAGCACCGATTTGCGAATCTGTGCTGAGTGGAAATGCCGAGAAAACACGAGCCTCACGCACCGTGTCCCTCTTATTCACCCCGTCAACGGGAGGGAGAGCCACTCTGCTTCCCCCGGTAGGGTGTCCCAATGATGATCAATGCTAACATCTGAAACAGTATGTCAGAGTGCCTAGCACAATGAGAACATAATGACTCGAAGGCCATATTTCCCGGAAGATGGAGCATGCCGACGTGAACTAACTATGTGGCTGGAGCCAGCCCAGCGCGCAGTGTTAGGAAGTTGTTGGCAACCTGCATCAGTTCGTGAACGTTTCCTCACTGGTGCTGCATCAGGACAAAGCGCGAGCTGAATTGAAGGATTTAGCGTGAACCCACCTGCCACAGTATGACGGGAGGGTATCACCTTCAGATTTCAGATTAGCCGCATTGTTTGACCGTGTACTACCCCCGCGAGTAGAACAACGCAAACTTCGCTAGCGGTTAGCTAGCCAGCGTTTCATAAACAGGCTATAGCTGGTGAAGCGCCAATATGCAGATCTGTGTTGAGTGGAAATGCTGAGAAAACACGAGCCTCACGCACCGTGTCCCTCTTATTAACCCCATCAATGGAAGGGAGAGCCACTCTGCTCCCCACTGGTAGGGTGTCCCAAATGACCATGAATGCTAACATCTGAAACAGTCAGTGTGTGTAGCATGAGAATCATAACGATCCTGAAGCCATATACAAATAACGCCTTTTATTTGTAAACTTTCCAGAAGCAGAGCAACCAGAAGCAGGAGCCCGCAGATGGCCGGTCCTCTGAAGACCTGTGACGGCAGCTGCTGAGCGAAGGCGGGACTGCAGCTGCTCGCGGGAAGACTCCAGGCGGTCGACCATCTTATGGACACTGGAGTAGGGCCCATAGGAGATCGCCGAGGATTTGGCTGCCATTGGGTTCGTCCAATCACGCTGGGCGCTTCCAAAGATGGGCGACATCTTCAGACTCACTACCCGGGGCCATGGTCATCACTTCGGCTGGGCCAGCAGGCCGATGGTGAAGTCGTCATTCGAGCACGGGAGGGAGCTCGTCGTCCCAGAAGAGGGCCGCCGCCGCCGGCTCTCAGGCTGGCCCCGAGCCAGCCTGGAGGGCGCACAAACCGTAGCTGCCGCTCACGCTCCTCCCAGGGGGAGCGCTTGCACAGGCGGCACAGGAAGCAGCCTCCGCCTGGTGCCGCCAGCCCAGACAGATGAACAGTCATCGTGCTGGTCCGAGGGCGCCATGGGGGAGGCACACTGCAGACAAACTTTATCCATGTTTCTTGCGACACAAGATAGTTACTAAAATCCGCGAGAGTCCAAACTTTCATCAGGCTGAGTGAAAAAGGGAGACGAGCATTGGCAGCACTGAGGCTTTATAGGAGGTGAGTATGCTACCCCCTCCTACAGAGCAGGTGAGTTCAATTTTCTTTCTCAGGCACCGAGGCAGGGCCTCGGAGGGGTAAACCAATAGCGAAGCCCGTTAGAGGGCGCAGCACGTACGAAATAGAACCACATCATTCAAGGCATTAGACTTTGCTGAGTGTGCGGATATCTTTTTTATTTCTCTGAGTGATATAATGTTGGAATTACAGTGATCTAAAAACTCTGTGTGTTTGCTTTTCTCCCAAAAATTTTTGGGTGATTTTTGAGTGGGAAAGATAGAGAAATTAGACGTGCCTCATGTCCTTTGACTGCTCCCTGAGGCAAAACTCTGCACTACAAAAACTATAGTACTGTGACAACAACAAATTTTCCTACTTTTTGGGAAATTTCACGAGGAGGAATTCAAATTTGTGGAAGTTGTAGTGATATGAAAAGTAATTTTTGCAGCCTCTGTGCTCCCAGCTACCACTCTAGGTGTGACATCACGCACTCTAGCAATGAGAACCCAAATCCCATTCTTTCCAATTGGAAAATTTTTGTTGGTTTTTTTGGGAATATTTCAGACACCGCATAACGAAACTCAACCAAAATCGATAGGCTTCATCCACTAACCACTATCAACGTGCATGTGAAATATCAAAAGGATCGGAGAAGAATTGCAGTCTGTAGAGCATTCACAAGAAAATCTCTACGGACACGGACACGGACACGGAGGCGGATGCGCGACGACCGCAAATCCATAGTACCCCCGGACACCCTTTCCGGGGCTACAATTATTCCACTCACTGAATCATGAGCTATGTCCACAACTGCTTCCTATTACCTACTTCATTCACAGAGGATATTTCTCTTTCCCTACACAGTTCACTACAAAATCACCTTTAATGCATTAAACAGCTAATGTACACTGACTGGACACTAACCTTTCACATTCCTTTCATCAAGATGGCATTTAATTAGAAGTTTCATTTTTAAATCTTTCTATCCTATGACATTACATACACGTTTTGCAGGGTGAAATCATTGCTAAAATGATAGTCCATATGAGCGATGGCTCTGGGTGCGTGTAAAGTGTCTAAAACCGACGGCCTTCTTCCTTTTCTCCCCACTTTTCCCTGACCTCATTAGTAAATGTCACGTGGGTCAAGGGACAGTTGCAGAGAAATTTTAAAGGCACCTTGGGACAACTTTGAGAAAAATTGGATGTCCTATTCCTCAATACATCATGAGCTTGACTGCAAAGATAGCCTTCGTAATAAATCGGAAAACTGTGACACAAATGGTGCATCCGGTCACTCCAGCTGTGGAAGACTGTGGCCCATAATGGACCTTTCCTTTTATCCAAGGTTAGTCTTGTGTTCCCATGCTAGAAGGAAGGAATGAAGGAGCTAATATCCTCCTTTCCTACATGAAGTAGGCAATTCAGACACTCCATGTCATGGCACCTGGCCAAACAATTTCCAGTTCATGCCTGTTCACATGGAGGGAACCTTGGGCTTTCGAGAATTAAGATGCACCTTTTGTCTCTATCCTGTGCACTGATGACATCTTGGATTTGATGCATGAAGAACAGCTTCCAGTGCATATTTTACAAAAGTAAATAGCTTAGTATTGCTGTCCAAATTTGGTCAGTTATTCCACTCACTGTTTCCCAATATACTGCTCCATTTATAATTACCTCCGCCAAGGAGGTTATGTTTTCACCCCCGGTTGTTTGTTCATGTGCGCGTTTGTCTGTTAACCAGATAACTCAAAAGGTTATGAACAGATTGGCATAAAATTTGGTAGGATGGCGGCTGACAGTCTGAGGATAAGTTGATTCAATTTAAGAAGTGATCCGGAACATATTCTGGATTCTGGATCTGGATGAAGCTAAAATATACAACGGTGCGGCGACGGGATGCGCTCTACCGAGTGCCCTTCGAGTTGTACATGAAGAGTGCAGGGAATTGTGAAGAAATGAACAATCTCAGACACCGCTATTATCCTCGTTGATCAATACAACTTCCAAAAAATGTTGAATTAATTCTCCATTTCTCCTATTTGATATTTCCTTGCTCCTCCAACCTTGCTTAAAGTGGAAGTTTTTCCAGATCTATATCTTGTAGGCCGTCCCAAAGCTCTGATTTCTGATCTAAGGAGGAAGGAGGGAAGAGGGAGCTCAGAGGAGCGATGAGTGAGGAAACTCGAGAGCTGCCTTCCCAAAAGAGTTTCAGCTGAAAGCCATGATGTCAGTGATTGAACTGATTAAATTAGGCCGAAATGTAAAATACTAAGAAGTGCTGTAAATAATTAAAGATAATAATTAACCTCTTAAATAATAAAAACGGCATGTTTCTAAATAGCAACATCGTCATGCAGAATATCCACTTAATTGGAAGAAACTCGGCAAAAAGCTCATGTTGACCATTTTTACCTCAACAGAACAAAATTTCAGTACCAAGCAAGTAAATAAGCATGTAACAAATCATAGGATAAATTACGATCGGCGCTCAGTCGCTAGTGTTTCTACTGAATTTGTGCTATGCATACAAACAATACCTCAAATGAAAGAGGAAAGTCCACAGAATCCAATGATATAAGCCATGTCATTTTAAATTGACACCACGCTCAAAGAAAAGCAGGCATACACTTTACAGTCAACAGATATGAGCAAAAGATTTTTCTTAGCTTTGATATTTTTAAATTAAAAATTGTTTGAGGGTAAACCTGCACTTGCTATTGTTAGCCCAATGTGTCTGTGTTGTATCGAAACTAGATCTTCCAGTCTCCATGCATGTTTTTTTCCAGGGCACTGTTCAAAGGATGCCAGCTCCTGAGCATTCTGGTTCCTCGCAACGTATTGTCCTCTCTGTGGTCGGCTTGTGATGCTGTCAGTAAGACTTTGCCGGTAGCCATTTGATTCTATGGGCTCTGACGTTCCCAAGGAGCCCTAAACCACCTTAATCGCACAAACTTAGCCTGAGCTACAGCCTTGCGTTCCCGGTGCGTCAAACCGAGTCCATGGGCCATTCACATGTACTTAAGTAGTTTAACTGGTTTATCTGAAGTATTTTCGGTATGATTATCTGCTAAATATTCAACAATCATGTACAAAGTCTTTTCTGACTGAGAATCCTTGTGCCATCAAGCACAACACTAAGACAGACAACAATACAAACGCTAAACATTATATCACTTCCGGTGGCGCTGCTCTGTGGCGACCCGGGCTCATGTGCTGCTGCCGCATCTAAGCGTTTTTATTGTTTATTTGTTCATTGTTGTCTGTCCTCGGCACCGAATTGTATGGACTTATAGTGAAATAACAAATCTCAGTTCCACCGTCTTGTCATCTGGGCAATGAACGCCGTTTGTTTGTTGTGATTGCAACAGTGCTGCGAGTTAGCCTGATAGTTTAGCTTCAGTGGGTTGCTGGGGGCTAGGCTAACCCCTGGGCACGGTCTGTCTGCCTGCCTGGGGTCTGCCAGTATCGGAGCCATGGCGACACTGTGGTTGCTGTTTATGCTGTCCCTGATTACTGGGAAGCTCCTATGTACAAGTGGACTTGAAACTTTTCCTACTAACACGGTACTGCTCCGAACCTACACGAGAGAGGCTCTGCTCGCCCTCGGGCCTAAAGGAACCACACCGTCAGCGAACCTCCCCGAGGCTGTCATTTGCAGCTCTGCTGGGGGGGGCAGACGCAGGAAGAGGGGCAGGAAAGGTGACGTCAGGCAACGTGTCCGCAGAAGGGGTAACAAGCCTCCGCTGCCTTCTATCATCTTAAGTAACGTGCGGTCTCTACGAAGCAAAGTGGATGAGCTCCGCTTACATACAAGATTTAGCCACGAGTACCGGGAGGCTAATATCATGGTGTTTACCGAAACGTGGCTATGCGAAGACATACCGAACTCCATGCTGGAGCTGGAGGGCTTCTCATCAATACGGGCCGACCGGGATGCCTCATCCGGGAAGTCCAGAGGAAGTGGACTATGCATGTATGTGAGTAACAGATGGTGCAGTCAATTCACGATTAGAGATAAGTATTGTGACCCCGACCTTGAACTTCTTAGTCTCTCTATGAGACCGTTCTACCTCCCAAGGGAATTCGAGAATATAATCATCTGTGCCGCCTATGTACCCCCTAGTGCTAACGCTGCAAGAGCAGCTAACAGACTAGCTGATTGTGTACACTCACTAATGCAACGTACTCCTGGTGCTCCTATCTTCTTACTTGGGGACCTTAACCACTGTAGACTTGAGCCAGTTTTACCTGGCTTCCACCAGTATGTCAAAGGTGGTACTAGAAATAAAAATGTGTTAGATAAATGTTATGGTAATATTAAAAATGCATATAGAGCAAAGGTTCTCCCTCCTCTTGCCAACTCAGATCACTCAACTGTCCAGCTCTTGCCCACATATAAATCTGCTCTTAAGTCCAGTAAGCCTGTTCAAAAAACTGTGCTGCAGTGGTCTGAGGACAGTGTGGAGTCCCTGAAGGGCTGTTTTCTCTGCACAGACTGGAGCATCTTCCATGGCCTGGATCTGAATGAGGCAACAGAGACTGTAACGGACTATATTAACTTTTGTGTGGACAATGTTATTCCTAAAAAGACCATCCTTCACTTCCCAAACAACAAGCCCTACATTATCAAGGAGGTTAAAGTCTGCATTAACAGCAAGAGAGTGGCTTTTAAAACTGGGGATAGGGGGGGAATGGCTGCGGCCCAAAAGGAGCTCAATCGGATGCTGAGGCTGGCCAGCAGGAACCATCGAGCTACACTGGAGGAGAGTGTCAGCACCATGAACACTAAAGGTTTATGGGGCCATATGAAAAAGATAACTAATATGAACTCAAATCGCAATCAAATTGTCTTTCTTGATGAACTAGCTAGAGCCAATGAATTGAATGATTTCTTTCTCAGATATGATACTGTCTCTACCTCGCAGGAGCTAGTGGACCTTAATATTGATTCCATCCCCATGTGTAGCGCATCAAATCGTCTTTTTATTGACCCTCAACAGGTACAGAGAAATTTTAGCAGGGTATGCAATAAAAAATCACCTGGGCCTGATGGTCTGCCTGCCTTGTTGCTAAAAAAGTGCTCAGAAGAGCTTACAGCCGCCTGGTGTCCTATCTTTCAACAGTCGATAGATAAACACACGGTTCCTGATATCTGGAAAAAGTCATTAATAATTCCTGTTCCAAAAGTATTTTGCCCTTCTGGGAACAAGGATTATAGACCTATTGCCTTAACTTGTGGTGTTATGAAATGCTTTGAGAGAATCATTGTGAACTTATTTAAGTCTGAGGTTGCTTCTTGTCTGGACCCCTTACAGTTTGCTAATAGGGCTGGGCGCAGTACAGAGGATGCTGTAGTCAGTATAACTCATTTAATCAGTAAGCACCTAGAGGAGCCAAAGGCATATGCACATGCTCTTTTTGCAGACTTTAGCTCTGCTTTTGATACTGTTAGTCCTCAGCTTCTTGTCCATAAGCTTCACAATATGAATGTTAATCCATACATCACTAGATGGTTCTGCTCTTTGCTAACCAAAAGATCTCAACAGGTTAGGGTTAATTCTGCACTTTCAAGTACTAGACTGTGCAGTACAGGTGTGCCACAAGGGGCGGTGAGTTCACCTTTTCTTTTTACAGTCTACACAAATGATTGTAGGAGTAGTCAGCCAAACAACTTCATCTTGAAATTTTCTGATGACACTGTAATCTTAAGTCTGCTGTCGGAGATGAAGCGTCCAGAGGGTTATTCTGGGAGATCAATAACTTTAAAGAGTGGTGTAAAAAACAACCATCTTATTTTAAATACCACTAAAACTAAAGAGATGATCTTCGACCCTAAAGGTGTCTGCATCCATGACCCTGTAGTCATGGGGGACACACATATTGAGCAGGTAGTATCTTACAAATATCTGGGGATCCAAATGGACAACCAGCTCAAATGGAATGTCCATGTGGACTACCTGTGTACCAAACTGGCACAACGCTTGCACTTCCTCCGCAGGCTCAGACTTTTTGGTGTGAGCATAGAAGTTATGACAGTCTTCTACGAAGGGGTACTTGGTAGCATTATTAGATATGGCATGGCTGCTTGGTTTGGGACACTCTCTATCCAGCTCAAAACCAGAATAGCAAAAATTGTAAAAACTGCCATGAAGGTAATCAGTAGGAAAGACTTTTTATCTCTACAGATAATTTTTGAGAAAACAGTGCTTAGTCTGGCATCTAGAGTGCTGTCTGATCCTTCGCATATTCTAGCCGCAGAGTATGTACTGTTACCTTCAGGTAGACGTTATCGTGCGTGCCGTTGTAAGAGCAATCGCTTTAAAAACTCTTTCCTCCCCACTTCAATTGCTCTATTGAACAATCGGCACATGGTTCATAGCCCTCAGTGTGGGTGGGATCTCTTGTCTGCTCGTTATTTATTATGATTATGATCATTTTGTTCTTGTGTACAGTACTTTTTTGTTTCTCGCTACTATATTATATTTTATTTGCACTTCAATATATTTGTCATGGGGACGGCCCAAATCGAAGGGCCTGGGTTGTTTGTCTACCTATAATGTTGAACAATTGCTGCTAGTGTAGGGCCTGGGTTGTTTGTTACTTTTAATGTTGTACAATTGCTGCTATTGCCTGTTGTCTGTCTGTGTTTTTAAATGTGGATGCGGAATACATGCACTTTTGCCCAAGACAAATTTCCCCTTGTGAGACAATAAAGTATATCTAATCTAATCTAATCTAATCTAAATCGAGGTGGAAAATAAAAATAGCTGGATAATCTAGTGGTTAAGGTGACAAGCTTGCATCTGGAAATCTAGGGTTGGAATCTCCTGATGGTATGCTCTTCTTTAGGCAGTGAAAGCATCATTCTTGCTCAAGTAATTCCTGGGTTTTTTGTTCTTTTTAATTCTTATAATTTTAAATTTATATTTTTGTATTTATAATTTTGTTTATTTGCTTTTTTTCATGAATCTGCTCCAGTGGAGTCAAAACTTCATTTTATTTGCATGTATTTTCTTTGAGTGGGAAAATGTATACAGGACTGGCAGAAATAACCATTTTTAAAAATATTTAAAATTTTTAAAAATTAATGAATGTATGCCTGTAGTGACATATAAGTGAAATTAAATAGGTTTTACAGTTTCGTATTTGAAAAATCTGAAATGGCACACAAGGTACCTGAATTGTCAATTTGGAGAAGCCACCTTAGACATTCCTCTCTAATTTTGCTCAGATTTACTTGATTAGAATAAACTGAGGCTCAGATTATGATGAGATTCGGGGTTATAATTTTTTAGAGGTTTCAAACTGCAACTAAAGGGATAGAAGTAAAGCTTTGTTAGGTGCAAATGAGATTTTTCATTTATGCTCTGCTCCATCTTCATTTACTCTGACATATATAATGATTTTTACACCACGACAGAAATCCCAAATGGTTTTACCTTTATTATGATACTTAGATTATTCAAATGGACTGAGTGGTTGCAGAGATTTACTCATTTCATTTTGGGCATGCCATTCTCAAACCAGAGGCTCAGGGCTTAAGAGGTTAAGAGTAGCATACCAATAATGTGGCCTCAGTAAGAACAAACAGAGCAAGAATCCTGGCTGCAGATAAAGCAAATGTTAAAGCATATTCAGAGTTATTGGAAACGCACGGGTGAGGTATGTATTGTATTTGCTGCGAATTGTAGAATCAATTGAATTTTATTACTTTTCCATTGAGATAGGAGCGGAAAAAAAGAAAAGCATGTGATATTGTAATACCGAAGCGCGCCGAGCCCTTCAGTAATAACGAACACTGAGCTGTTTCTGATGTGTACAGTCATGCTTGACTTGATCTTTTGGGTGTTCAACAGCTTACATAAAGCAAAAAAAAAGTCTCAGACCCCCCATCTCGCAACTAGTTTGGGTTTCTGTCCTGAACCTGTCATGTGCATGCTGTAACCAAAAGTGGCGCTCTTGAGCTACAGAAGACATTCGTGGCTGCCATAAGCGGCTTGAGAATTTGCGAACCCTACACAGCAAAGGAAGGGCCCACCTTCACCACGCCCCCAAACGAATTTCATTGGTTGTCCAAACACCTTCATCTTGTGTGGCATTGTATGTGCTCCAATCTCACCCCAACCTTAACCATAACCAACAATGAAATTCGTTCAGATACGCAGTAGTCCCAAAGCCCGCTGTAACCGCCTCCCGGTGACACGCCACCACGCACGACAAATCCAACTGCTATTCGCACCATCCTGCGCAATTACCTAATTAGGATGTTTACCTTGGGTGCGTATCAGACTATATGGCCCCAAATAGAATCGATTTCCGCTAGGTTATCATTCTCATGCCGTTATTATAAATGCAGAGTTGATGGGTTTAACAGTATAATGTAAACTGCAAGGCCTGAAATAGTTAAATTAATTATGACAGATACCCTGAAAAGGTAAGTTCATGTACATAGTTATAAATCCTCGTTTACGACAATGAACCACAAAGCTGACGTCACTCGTTATGTTAAATTCTATCGTTACACAACTGTAGCCTACAATTAGGACATCAGTGAAATACCCATTTGAATCTACAACAATTCCGAAATAGTTGGGAAAAGTGTAAATTGTGAATAAAATCAAAATGCAATGACTTTCAGATCACATGAGCCAATATGTTATTTACAATAGAACACAGATAACATTTCAAATGTTGAAACTGAGACATTTTACATTTTTATCCACAATGTGAGCTTATTTCAAATTTTCTGGCTGCAGCAGGTCTCAAAAAAGTTGGGACACAGGCAAAAAAGGGCTGAAAAAGCAATTAATATATACAGTAAGAGAATCAGCTGAAAGAACATTTAGCAAGTAATTAAGTTAACTGGCATCAGGTGTGTAACATGCTTGGCTATGAAAGGGATGTCTTAGAGAGGCTGAGTCTCAGAAGTAAAGATGGCCAGAGGCTCTCCAACCTGTGAAGGCTTGCGTAAAAAAAATTGTGGAATACTTTAAAAACAATGTTCCTCAACGTCAAATTGCAAAGGCTTTGAACTTCTCATCATCCACAGAGCATAACATCATCAGAAGATTCAGAGAAACTGGAAAAAGTTCTTTGCATAAGGGACAAGGCCGAAGACCTTTACTGGATGCCCATGATCTTTGGGCCCTCAGACGGTGTGGGACACTTGCATGTTTTAAAAAGCACCATGAATGCTGAAAGGTATATAAAGGTTTCAGAGCAACATATGCTCCCCTCCAGACAACATTGATTCCAGGGAAGGCCTTGTGTATTTCAGCAGGTATGTGCAAAACCACATACTGCAGCTATTACAACAGCATGGCTTCGTAGTAGAAGAGTCCATGTGCTGAACTGGCCTGCCCGCAGTCCTGATCTTTCACTGATTGAGAACATTCGGCGCATAATTTAACAAAAAGTCCGTCAAAGGAGACCGAAAACTCTCCAGCAGCTGGAAGCCTGAATTAAACAAGAGTGGGATCAAATTCCAATGGCTACACTCAAGAAACTTGAATCTCCTCAATGCCCAGACGCCTCCACTCTGTGTTAACAAGAAGAGGGGATGCTGCACCATGGTAAACAGGCCCCTGTCCCAACTTTTTTGAGACCTGTAGCAGCCATCAAATTTGAAATGAGCTCATTTTGTGGATAAAATTGTAAAATTTCTCCGTTTCAACATTTGCTATGTTATATCTGTTCTGTTGTGAATAAAATAGCCTACTGGCTGGTGTGATTTGAAAGTCATTGCGTTTTGATTTTATTCACAATTTACACTTTGTCCCAACTATTTCGGAATTGGGGTTGTACTTCACTACGGCTAAACTTCTGCACGGGAATGATTCTTTTCATACCGTTTAAAACTGACACAAGATAGCCAACAGGCAAGTCACTCACAGTTTCTGCTTGTTGTTGGTCCCTGATATAAAGTTCCCCCGCTCGTTTTCAGGCGAAAGAGACTGGTTCCCGCATTACGGGCATCGTATTCATTTCAATATGGTTTGAAAATTTCATCTTCCCTCCCACTTTCCCGCACCGGAGCCCGGCTCGCATCGGATGGTATTCCAGAATGCTTGGCGCACCAAAACGCACGCATGCCATATAAAATGAAAAGGATGCGGACGAGTGCGGAGATTTCCCGTGTGTAGTGGGGCTTCACCAAATCGCAAAAATGGAAGCGGGATCGGTGAGCGACAGAGCCTGTTTTCCGCTCTCGGGCAGAAAGTCGACTGGTTGTTGACCAGTGACAGTGCAAATGTCGCACCGATTCCCGGCGGCTGAGATCTGCCAGTGACATGCTCATGGCTCTTTATCTCTCTCGTGTCGTAAACCATGCCATTTTGTAGATGCCGTAGCATTTTTTTTTTTTTTTTTTTTATGTAAGCTATGAAGCACACCTAAAAGAGCGAGTCAGCATCACTGTACGCATCAAAGACCATTCAGTGTTCGTTATTACTGAAGTGCTTGACGAGTCCATGTGCCGCGCGTAGGGATGGATAAACAATGCCACACGCTTTTATTTATTGCCACTCGTATCTCTCTGTGAAAGTAATAAAATTCGATTGATTCTACAATTCGCAGCAATTACATCATTTAAACTAGTAAATTCAAACAGCTATTCAATAGAGGACTACTTGTCATTTTGCTACCGTGTTTTAATTTACAAAGATTAACGCGAAAAGCCACAAAATGTCTGCGTGTGCGCTGTTGCCCAGTGTCAAGTGCCAGTTTTACTTGCCCAGGTTGCAGCAGGGGTTAGGAGAGACTGGTTTCCGATGAGCCATGGGGACCAATAAGCCATATCACTATTTCGCGATCAATCGATGACAGAGCTGCTTAAAATAGGCAAAATATTTGACCATTGACTGATGAGTCATGGGGATAAATGAGCCATATCACTATTTTGCCAATTTTAAACACCTTTGGCATCGATTGTTCGCAAAACAGTGATATGGATCATTGGTCCCAATGGCTCATCGGACCCCAGTCTCCCCTATAGCCAAGTCAGTGGTCTGTCGGCTACAGGCCCCTCTCCCAGGTTGGCTCCTTCGCCAACTGTCTATAGACAGTTCTGTGAGCAAGATATTACAAAATGTAATAATACGATTGCACTCAGCATTTTAGCAAAGGAAGAGAGCAAAAAAGTTGCATTTGAGAGTCCGATCTTGATCTCCGATTAGAAAAGAGAGAATGGATCAGGTTGGAAAGCAATAACCGCAAACTATGACCGCATCCTGTCCCTCGTCGCCTGTCTCACTGCAGCAGTTGTACGTTTTAAAAATCTCACCCTGTTCTCAAGAAGTAACAAATGTTTTAAAATTAAGATCGCTAAATACATATATATTAAGTTATATTTTATTGTTTTAGCAAAGCAGTGGAGAGTGCTGTCTGAATTAACTAACGTTACTCATTTTTTAAAGTGAGATTAAACAGAAGTTTCCGGAGCATAAGTGGACTATAGACTTAATCCTGTTAGTTATGGGACTCCTTTCTGTAAAAATATCTGTTCTCCTGACCTCAAAGCCGATGAAAACAAATGTTATTTTACGACAAACTGGCTATTGCTCTTCGTTGTATGATTTTACCGTCACATTAAAGACAAAGACCTCATAGGTGAAATATAGGCCGCGGAAATGCTTTATGGAAAATCGCTAAAATCAGTCCGACTTCCCTGCAGATTTCTTCCCCACACCCCATTTACCTCTGACTCCTATTCTCCCCGTCCCACTCCACAACATGCAACTTACCTTCGATACTTTACCTAAATTTAGTTGTTCTTAAATTTAGTTGTTCTGTTCCTTCAGCTCGTCTTCTTGCCGTCTTTACTCCGAAATGGCGCTTCTACTTCAGTTTTACTTTCTCTTTCCAGTTGTGCAATTTTTTTGTTGCGCATGCGCCTTAACGTTAGTTTGATTTATTCGTATGAAAGAAACAGGCATGACAATGTGTCAAAATATGCGCGATGGTCTTGAACACATTATTTGGTTTATTCGCTAAGTGGAAGATAATCTTGCTGTTCATGTTCATCTGCTTAGTCCCACGGAAGGGTAGATGGCCCATGTCACTCATATACAATAACAGGCGGGTGTCGCAGATTCAGTGCAATCCTTCATCCTGCCGTGAGTGAAGACTCATATCAGAGGAGCGTTTCAGCTGCTTCCGCCCGATCATGTCGGAGAAACTGATTTCACAGAGTAAAGGAAATTTACTGAGTTGTTAATCACGTCTTAAATGATTGTAGTTGTTTTGAAGTATTCTTCTCTGCATCACTCTTGTTATTTATTTGATTACTCATTATTTTTGTAGCAACACGCGTAATTGAGTCTGGTGAACCTACACTGTGAAAAGAAAAAGTTTCAATACACTGGTTTTGTGTCCTGAGGCACCAGATCTGGAGGCTGGTGAGTGAAGTCTGGTGCTTGGAGGGTGTTTGCTTTGAAACCCAATGTCGGTGTTTCGGCACACTCAAAATGAATTTTAAACACAAAAAACAGGTTTTCTTCCAACTCAGGAAGTTTAATGCTGTTCCTGTCGAAGTGCAACATACCATTAAACTCTAAATCAATTAAAAGAATCTTCGGGGTATAATGATCAAAATATAGCCTATGACCAGAAATGATTTTGCATTATATTTTTTTGTTGTTACGCGGTTAATAGAAATTTCAAATGGAATTTGTGAAATGTATTTCTATTGTTTATGCTTCCATGTCCCAGGCAATCTCGTCGCTGACTTGTAGGCCCACACACCCACCGAGGAACATAACTCCTGTGCCTTACCGAGGGGAATGGGAAGTCTATCATTTTCGCGTCGAACAGTGTCCAACGCAGGATCGCCGCTCATTCGCTATCGTACATATTTATGTCTGTCAACATACAAAAATACAGATATGCAGGAAACCTATACAGAATTTTTTTTTTTTTTTTTATAATTACAACTCACATACATGCAGGATCAAATGACTACAGTGTAATTGTTAGAAATGGTTCATAATTATGAATGAATGACTTATCCAGTAGGCCTACACTAAATGCTGTTTCCATACTAATGCCAACAGTTATTAACGCAGGGCACAGCATCGTGGTTAAAGCACTAAGTTCAACATTGAAGACATTCATGTTCGCACCCATGCAAGAATGCAGTTCATCTGTGTGCGGTACTTGGCCTTTCCCAAAAGGCATTCGTACCTTGAGTATTTCAGTCTAAAAATACGTACATACGTATCTGATCGTTGTAAAATACGGACGGCAGTCTCGGAGCAACTTTATTAGATTTAGGCACTGAAAGTATTTAGTAACATTTAAGGTTGGGAATAGAACTGGGGTCCGGCCATAGACTGTGTAAGAAGATGGACGAAGCAACCATGATGTCACCCAGTGATTTCAGGGTACCATTTAGGAAGCCTTGATTTTGGCACTTTGTACTGCGCCATTTTGTCATTTTGAAACTGGATGTTATTCCTATTGGACAAGAGCGTGAATTGAAGATCCAGGAGGAGCGAAGGGTGGATCTAAGGGTGGATCTGACCTTATCTGACGAGGACCAGAGGATAGACATGCTCCAAAAGCACATCTGGCTTTATCCTTTGTTCTAGTCCATTTGGGACTATAATTTACAAAATTGAACATCATGATATATTGAAGGAGACTTGAAACTTTGCGATAGATACCATAAAATAATGTGGAAAATCATTATTCAAATAATAAATCAGGTGGGGAAAGTAGGGTCATTCCTCAGACATCTATAGCATTGAACTTCTTTCTGCAACTACCGACGTCGCCATCTGCTGCCCATTAAAAAAGAATGCAATTTTTTTGAGATTTTCGTGATTGGCTTCACTTTTCAGACCCAGGTGCTGCGTCCAACCTTTTAGAAAGTCTATGGGTCTGGGTGAGGTTTAGGCACGAAAACTACTTGGTTGTGTTTAACTGCTTGGTTGTGTTCAGGGTTCGGGTCAGGATTACGGTCAAGGTGAGGTTTAGGCATCGATATTACTTGGTTTGGTTCAGACACCAAAACTACTTGAAGTTTGGGAGTCGGACCGGGTTTTGCCTTTTACGGGTATAAAAAAAAAAAGTAATAATTTCACTAGTGCTTGCGCTAATTGCCGAGTGGAAACGCAGTGGTTTGAGCGACTGACTCATGTGTGGAGGATATGGGTATCAACAAACTGAAACAATTAGACCCATTTTCTAACCAGACAGAAAAGAAACATTTAAGTTGACCCCAGGATTTTTTTTAATTTGGACATGAGCTGAAACTTGTTGGAGACACTTTGTTCTTTAACCATACCCACTTTCGAATGACTAATGCTATACATCGTTCGGCATAATTTAAAACCAGATATTTAACTGTCTAATTTTTAAAGGTCACTTAAATTAACTTCTTTACTCATGTCATTTGGTTGCAATCACATCTGGAAAGCCATAAGACCTCTACATTTGCTTGGCTAGTTAATGTTCCCCTGTGGGGCCAATGTTGGTATTTTGTTCATTCCCTATAAAGCTAAAAAGAAATATGGAATCACTTTTTTTTTTTGGTTATAAGACTCTGTCTGTATGGCTTCTTGTATGTTCATCTTGAGTTCTGCAGAATGCTCTTCTGTATGGCTGTTTTATAACAGAAGCAGTGAGGAAATTGTTACAAATGAATTAGAGAGACACAAAACTCTGCAGACTCACAGCACACATTAAAAGGACCCTGATTTTGTCCAAGGTATATTTTGCCACAAAGACAATGTGACATATGCAACTGACTTAGTAGTCAGTTAGCAGTAGTCAGATTTCTATTTTATTCAATTAATTGAGCAATTGAGCATTTTTTTTCTTCCAAATTGGCAATTAATGCAATTTGCAAATTTGAAATGACCTACAGGTGAGCAGTGATCTGGACTGTTTCATGTGAATCTCTGCAAAGGATCAGGTCTTTATAAAATGTTTTTCCTTCAGGTTTGCCGAGAACGTCAAAGGTATAAGTATCTACCTTCTTTGCAAAATGTTGCCTTGTCCATTATGTTGCATTACCCAATGCAGAAACATAGCAAGATTGATGACCTGTCTGGAATTCATAGTAATGAGCCAATTTTCACAGTGTCTTGTAACCTTCCCTATGTTGAAAGGGAGTATTGCTGCAAAATATTCTCAAGCATTGGATATTGTACAAAGCACGTGTAGAATTCATAGAAATATGCTCTCTGATAAATTCCTGATACTAGTATTTGAAACCTTGAGATTAGATGTCCAACATGTGATCACAAAGTGGAGAATTTGAGAGCACTGACCTCACATTATGATGCACAATGCAGAAAGTCAATTTATTGTTTGTGTGATGAAACACAATAATGTAACTTTTGAAGTGTACCCTTCATACACTTTTCATATAAGCAGACATCACAGATGTCACCTCATTAAAAGATGAACTGAAAGAGAATATTGAAACAGATTTGCCAAACACTGCTCATGATGTACAATGCAGTGGCTGTAATGAGAGTGATGACTATGGAGCAAGACGTACAAGGTATGGTGTTACACGAAGCTTGACAATCACTTTTCTTAAGCAGCAGGAAGTTAGTATGCTTGGTTCTAGCTCAATACAAACCATAATTGAGGATTGCACCAATTCTGTTGATGTGTTTGATGAACACACACTGACTGAAGTAATAAAGACTTGTGAAAAACATAAAATTGACAGTGTAGTTTTGGGGGAAATTGGTGAATCACTGCAACATAATATTTTACGACAAAGCTTGAAAGAACTGTCCACGCTGTGGACAAGAAACAAATGCTATCAAACTATTTTCTCCTGTTTAGCCTATTGAGTACAAATTTGGAGTTGCGATGAAAAACAGAACATTTATATACAGTGGGCTCAAAACTACTGGCACCCTTGACTGGTAATGCACGAACAATAATAATAATAAAAAAAAAAAAATTATTATTGAGAAACGGAATATACCAACATGAGTGAAATACTTTGTTTCAGTGGAAACAACCAAAATCGTAACCATTTCATGCGAAATAAATTTCAACAAAATCAAGGTTTCTTAATAATTGGCACCCTTCAGTTAGTACTTAGTGCAACTGCCTCAGGCAAGGATAACAGCATGGAGTCATTGATTTTTTTTGTCACGGAACCATTTCTGCGTGGATCTTGAGGTATGCTTTGGGTCATTGTCTTGCTAGAAAGTCCACCCTATGGCAAAGTCCCAGCCTTCTGGCAGAGGCAACCAGATTGTCAGCCAAAATATCCTGATAATTTATGAAGTTCATTATGTCATTAATCTTTACCAGTGCCCCTGGACCTCTTGAATTAAAAACACCTCAAAACATGACTGATCCAGCATCATATTTCACCATAGGTATGAGGTGCTTCTCTTTGTATGCATCCCTGTTTCCACGCCAAACATGCTGATACTGTTTCTGACGGAAACATCTAATTTTGGTTTCATCTGACCAAAGCACCTTGTTCCAGTCATAATTTAAATGACGTCTGGCGAACTCCGAAGCGCTTGCTTCTGTCTCTTCTGGTCAGAAAAGGCTTTCTTCTGGCAACCCTTCCAAAGAGCTGGTGGTTGTGGAGGTGGCACCTGATGGTGCTTTTTGAAACCTGGTGACCCCAAGATGCCACCAAGGCCTGCGATCCTTCGCAGTGATTCTTTGGGATTTTGTTACTTCTCTCACTATCTTCCATAGTAACCTGGGGGCAAATTGCTCTTGTGTCCACTATGTTTGAGGTTTTCAACAGTTCCATATCTTTGGAACTGCATGATAATTGCCCGACAGTGCTCAGCGGCATATTCAATTGTTTGTGAATTTTCTTATAACCATTACTAGATTTATTAATGTTTATGACCAACTGACAGTTGTTTTGTTTTCTTCAAGGTGTTGGATGACAATGGGACTTTGTATCTGTGTTATGTCATTTTTATACCCGAGTAAACAGGAAGTGATGTAATGGCTCAATATAGTTCCTTAAAACATAAGAAGCGTGAGACCTAATAGTGCAGATTTTTAGGATATCATGAATTAAAAAGAATTAAATGGTAGCACACTCAAATACCATACAGTTTAATATTACCAACATTTCACCGGACAAGCTGGCTTCATCAGGGTTTGTGGCC
Source organism: Gymnothorax javanicus (assembly GCA_029692085.1). Taxonomy (NCBI): domain Eukaryota; kingdom Metazoa; phylum Chordata; class Actinopteri; order Anguilliformes; family Muraenidae; genus Gymnothorax; species Gymnothorax javanicus. The sequence continues at coordinate 667,942 of JAFJMP010000022.1, forward strand.
AAGGCGAACAATGTGCAAAAAGATTTAATTAAAGGTTGTGATCATCCAGGTGTTCTCAATCAGTTGTTAATTAGCCATAGTCACATCCATCAATCAGTGTAGTTCAAACAGATACCAATTTCCACATCCTATACTAAAAAAGACAGCAAAAAGCCTAATTTACACATTAACACTGTCATGATCTGTTTTTTGTATATTCTGGTTTTATGTTTTATTAGCTCCCCGCCGTGGGAGCTATGGTATCGGGCTCCTTCCGTGTGTGCATCCGTCAACAAAAACTTTGACATTTTGCTTTGGCGGGAGATTCTAAAATGCCAGTGCCCTATATTTCCACTTGGTTTATTAGTTTATTGATTCTGTTGAATTTTGTATTATCTGCCACATAATTGCTGTTTACCAGTTCCGTGCACATTGTTCTGCCTGTGATGTCTTGCCTTTCTTTTTGTTTTCTGCCAGTGCACGCCCCTGTCTGCGAGCTGTCACATTTCGGTGATTTCGGAAGTTTTCCGGTGTTTCACAAGTTCCTTCACATCGTTTGCTTCCTTCAACTCTAATTACTAATTAAGTACTAATACCCCTAACGCTCCATGTGTTTGTCTAGTTTATCCGCTAATCCATATTAATATACTAATCCTGTAAATAACTATCATACTAACTTGCACTATTTGGGTACTATTATTATCGCACAAACTACCAACTTTACTGATTGGATCTCTCCACTTTCCACACTAATCTATAACTCTGCCCGCTTAGCTCAACCAGTCCTTTGCCTTAGTTGCAAAGTATTTGCAGAAACTCTCTATTACTAATCTGTTTCTCCCATCTTTCCCCCACTTTGGCACTCCTTGAATGGAGCTGTTATTGTTTAAGGATGTCTCGTGAAACTAGGCTTTGTCATTGTTTCCCATTTTGTATTGTTAATTACCTCTTGTATTTTCCCTCTCAGTAAATGTTTAGATTATCCTCACACCTGTTGCCCCGCCTCACTCGTTACTTCCCTTGTGTATAAGAGTTCCTCACTTCTGCTCATTCTTTGTTAGAATGTGGATCAACTTTTCCTGTGCTGCGCTACCTGTGTGCTAGTGAGATCCTTCTGTCCGATACCTGTCTGTGCCTGCCTGGATTTGTTTGTCTCCTGTTACTGACCCATTTCTGTACAACCATGATTTCTGTCTTTTGCTGCCTTGGCTTATGACCTCAGATTTCAGACTATCAACTATCCCTCTGGTTTGCAATTTTGTGCTGTGGTCTGTGCCTTTTTGGTTTTTTTTGATCTTCTGCCTGTTTATAGACCCTGTTTTGGATTACCCTTCTGTACTGTGTCACTGTGATTTTAGGAATGATTCAAAATTTTCTGAAAACATTGAATTACACCTAACTCATCAAACAGGGGACAAAATGGCTTCATTTTAGTACCAAAAGCATCTCTTTAGCCAAATCATTAAAGATTTTTATGGCCAATTTTGTACCAGAATATTGATACCTTTTTGAGTTGGGTGGGTGTTTGTGTGTGGTTTTTTTTTTTTTGAGAAAAAAAAAAAAAAACAGTAGGTGGAAGCAAAAGCTGTGATCTAATGTACTCATAAAATACTTTGACTGAAAATGTCACTTTTCATAAAATGTTTAGTTTAAAAAAAAAAACTTATGACGCGTGAAGAGTTTTGGGTCTTGTAATTATGGCGTTAGAACACAGCCAAAAATCGCGCATGCGAATGAGACCTGCGCACAACATCCGCGCGCAAATGAAACATCCTGGGAGAAATACATGTCAAAACTTCTTGCGAGTGCTTTCAAAGCACTTTCGCGAGCTATATTGTATCCTGCATCTTTGTTCCCTCGAGCAGCAATATTTTAGCCTGCGAGGAGAAATACATCCTCGCAAAACATTCATCTGCTTGCGCCGCGAAGTGGGTTTTTTTTTTTTTTTTTGGTGGCTGATTTTTGTCAGTGAGGAGGCGGGCCTGAGGGCATGCCAACCCCGAATATAATTGGTTGAGCGACTTCGCCAGTTGGACAGTAAGGTAAGGTACGGCACACCACTAGGTAAAACGGAACAAACCACAGCCCTGAATAATTTGTATTGTGAAAGTTGTTCTCGTTCCGCTTGTTCCTTCAGTAGCCAAAGCATGACTGACCGCAAACAGGTAATGTTAATTTTGTATGCATGAAAATGTATAATTAGTATTCAGTGCATAATTGTTGTAACATAGCTTGCCTTATAATTTCCTGTGCTTGACAGGCAATACAGATATTTTAATACTTTACACTGCTGATATCGTTTATTGCCCGCGTGTCCGCAGACTTGAAACAGCTATCTATCCGCAACAGGATGCCTCGAAAACACAGACCTCAAAATATTGAAATATGAATATATGTCTCGTTTTCGCCTTGTAAATTTTTAAGTATGTATCTTATTTATTACAATTTAATGGCCAGTGATAACACAAAAACTATATTGATAATTTAAGTCTGTATCGTGTTACCCTTAGGATTATTGAAAGCTAACCGTAAACAGGCTATTCAGGCTAACCAAAGTGCTATTCAGGCACTTTTTTTTTTAGATTTGTGAACCTTGTTCATGAAAAATAGTATAACAATAATCGACTGTCGGACACGGAGTTATATTGAAACCATTCGATTTTCGGACACGGAGTTATATTAAAATATATTTGGTGTGATTTTGACTAAAAAGCTGCGTTCGAGTGCCTTATAAAGGACTGTCAACCCTCCAGTTTTTTACGGGATTCTACCATATTTTACTCCTCTTTCCTGCTATCTTCCCCGTTTGAATGTTTTCTGAAAAAAAAAATTTTTTTTTTTTTTACCCTTTAAAAAAGGCTGCTGACGTGACGGCGGTAGGCATAAGACCACCTATTTATTTATTTATTTTTTAATTATAAATTCCCCTCTGCTAAACCAGGCGGCTGCAATATCTGCTTACAGAAGTTATTCAATAAAGAAGAAACGCGGCTGCACGGGAAAACATCCTTGCGCGGGATGCATGTTTTGTTTTTTTACTCTCTGTGAAGGGTTTGCTCAGGATTCTGACCTTGTGAGCATCATAAAAAAGGACTCACTCGCGATTACGGCCTTGCTTGTGATGCATTGAAATCAATGGATAACACTGAATATCTTGTATAACTTTTGCCATTTAGTTAGCAAGTTAGCGCTTACATGGAACAGATATGACCAACAAAGTCTGCAAAAATGTTTTTTAGCTAGCTAACATTAGTACGCTTGCTCAGCTAGCTAGTTCGCTAGCCTAAAAGTAATATTGGGTGCATGTAGCCATTAACCATGTCAATAGAAAATAAGTGAATAGCCTTTACTTCGCTAACTAACTTGGGTGGAGTTGAACTGCAAGCATGTAGCTTGCTAACTGGCATGAATAGCACCAAATAAAAAAGTTTGCCAGCTAATGCAAACTTAAGAAACCTAGCTTAAGGCTTAGAAATTATGCATTGCCATACTTGACTGTTTAGCCTGGTGAGACTGCTATTTAGTTAGCTCCTCTAAGGTCTAGCCTACTTAGTTTGGCTTACCCAGTTACATATCAAGATTTGCAACTAAAGCCAATTTACATTCATAGCCAAGTATCTTTGTCCTGTGTTTGCATTAAAACTCAGTTGCTAATGAACGAGCTAATCAACCTGTCAAAGCGTAACTGACCTTGCTACTCCGCTAATTCATGACTGCTTGCTAATCTATCACTAGTTAAGTGGCAAAATAATTGCGATTTGCCGTTTTATTGATTTATATGCAACGAAAATAGCTTGAATGAAACATTTTCAGCAAATTTTAACTGTCGACATTACCATTTACCAAATGGCACCAAATGGCACTTTGGGCATAGTCGCAAATTTCAAAGGCCTGTATCTCAAAAAACTATTGCACCGTTGACGCTGAAATTTGGGCAACTCATTATTGGTCCTAAGGGCTATTCTTAAAATAGGTTTCACAGAAATCAGAGGGGTGAGGCCAGGAGCCCTGTTCAGTTTGGTGGAATGACCCACAAGCAAAAAATACCCTGTAATGCATTATAATCAACTGTAATCAACAAATCAACCTGAAAAATCATTCTTTTTTTTTGTCAGACACTGTTCACATTTGTAAGATTGCACAGTAAAAATTTCAGAGCGATGAATAACTGGTGACATGGTAATTTTTTGCCCCAAAAAAGGGCATTTTGGGGCAAAACTGAAAAAAACTTTACTTAGAAGTTACTTCATTAAAAAACTTCTACAAATGATATTACTTGGATTACTGCATTCTTACAGAGAGATATATCATAAAATCATAAAAAATGAATTCTAGCCTTTTATCTTACTTAGTTTCTGAGTTACAGGTCATAAAATGTGGTCTCATTTTTGGGCTTTTGTGTTTTTTCGGCTGATTTTTGAGGTTTTTACCATACAAAAGTGGATCAAGATACACGGAAGCTAAGGCCATTTTCAGATTCTAGGGATGAATATGGTTAGTATATCCAATTTCAGCCTTGTATAATCAATCAATTTGGAGCAATAAGTTGCCAGAGTTAGCTGAAAATGGGTTTGCCAAAAAACTTAAAATACTATTGAAATTTTGAAGGGCTATAACTTGAAATGTTTTTTGAGAAACTGGCCTAATATTTGGCATTTTTTTGTTTTGTGTGAATATTTACTGATGAATTTTTTTAATTTTTGAGGAGGTGACCTGGAAAAATTTTTCAAAATCTGGATGATTTGACATGGAATGACCCTATTGCTAACAATAGCTAATAAGGGCTATCCTGACCAGAAGACACCCCACTGACCCCATGTCAGTTTTCTGACTTAATTTATAGAATGGTCAGCTCGGGTATGACGTCATTCCCAGCCCCAACTTCCAACTTCTGAGCTAAATCGAATGCAGCATCAACAGCGTAATCACGCAGTCCCTGCCCATCGATATATGTTTATGCAATTGGCCGGATGAATGGTCGCCACTTTCAATGTTGCTGCTGCTCAGATTTGTGGGATAGTGTTATCTCCTTTCTTTTCGAAAAGGATGGTTCTGTGTACCCTATGCTAAAGGAGGTAAATTAGAAGCACTGAGACACCTTTCCTTAACATTTAAAGAATTCTAATGCACTCATCATGGCTGCCACGTAATTACCTCCAGATCCTTTTTTAGTAGTTAGGAACTTTTCAAGGCAAAAGAGACTATTCGGACGCAGCCATAGGTCCAATTCCAAAACGCTCCCTCACCACTAGTACTTCACTCACGAGTGTCACTCTGTGTGAAGTCTCCCTCACAGCTATGGAGGAGCTTCATAAAGGGGAGGGTGTAAAACATGTATAAACTTTGGGATGCGCTTGCCCTTTATCCGATGAGAAGTGATTTTTTACTGTGCTATCTCTCTGGAGTGCATGTGAGGCCAGGACAGCATTGTTCTAAACTAATGGAAAAATTCACTTAGATAAGGTAAATGAAGGTCATTGGTGATATTCATGAAGGTTTTCCTGTGGCACCTGCCTGGGAGAAATTGACTACGCGCTTGAATGCCTGACAGCGCCCCTCCTGGCAGAGCAAAGAACTCCACCTTAACGCCATAACAAATTTTTATTTTTTTCTCATCAGTCAAGTTAATATATTAAGTTTCCAAAGGTTTTACTGTGGCACATCGATGGAGATGCTGTAAAAAATAAGGTACAGAAGAAAGCGCCACCTAGTGGCAGTTTTAGCTGAGATTACATATCAAATATCTGGCTTACCATATAGAGTGCCATAATAATTCCACCTTTTCTTAAATCTACATGGTCGAGTCTGACGATATTCCAAATTTCAAATATCCATCTAGCTGGAGTAAATTTTATGGACTCCTAAAGATGGTCCCAAATCAGCCGAGAAGGTCGATTGGCAACTTTGACAGGGGGCAGCACTAAAATACTTTGGAGTGCCATAGAAATTTTGGCACCTTTCATACACCATGTAAGAAGGTATAAATCAACCTACTCATTAGCTCCATTCTTGTCTGGAGTATTGAAATATCAGACCTCAAAATAGGGCCAAAACAGCTGAAGTTCACTTTTTCAAGGCCAAATATCCCAAAACTCCAGCAAGATACGGAGGTGTTCTCACATTATGCTATTTCATGTTCATAGACCTTTACAATAAAGTATAGTTTCTCAAGGCATGTCACTGGAGTAAAACAAAAATAAAGTCCAAAAAGTGGATTTTCATTTCTTTTTTCCCCAAACTGTGAGCCCCTGCCACACAATTCTTCAAGTTACCACTTTCGGTGGCAACTGATACACGGAAAGTTCAAGTACTTAAATATACATATCCATCAGAAATAGTTTGGCAGATTGAACCGATTTCTCATTATACTGCATCTCATAAGACTGGTTTTTTTTTCCTATTTTGGCCCTGAATTTTCGGTTTCCAGGTGGCGCTGCAACCAAACGAAGCGACCAATGGCAAAATAATTTGGGGATTTTCTGTGATACATGTGTATGTACTTACATGCAAAGTTATACTGTGGATATTTGTATATGTTGTAATGTTGACTTTGGAAAACACATTGCAGAATTTTTTCTTTTTTGTTGTCAGAACACAATTTTTTCAAGTAATAGAGTCATAGAAATTATTTAGAAAGTTTCTTTTTTGTTTGCATGAAGACCTGTAACTTTTTTTGCAATACCTGTGTGGATCTATGTGTGCGAGCCTAACAAATAATATTCACAGTGTTTCAAAAGCCCAGATGAATTTCCATACCTCTACAAGCAGCGTTTCATGACTCTGATGAGGAGTGTTTTAATACTGTCTACAAAGTGTTTCATGACCCCTGATGAGGAGTGTTTTAATACTGTCTACAAGGTGTTTCATGACTCCCGATGAGGAGTGTTTTAATACTGTCCACAAGGTGTTTCATGACCCCCCGATGAGGAGTGTTTTAATACTGTCTACAAGGTGTTTCATGACTCTGATGAGGAGTGTTTCAATACTGTCTACAGGGTGTTTCATGACCCGATGAGGAGTGTTTTAATACTGTCCACAAGGTGTTTCATGACTCCCGATGATGAGTGTTTTAATACCGTCCACAAGGTGTTTCATGACTCCCAATGAGGAGTGTTTTTAATACTGTCTACAGGGTGTTTCATGACTCCCGATGAGGAGTGTTTTAATACTGTCCACAAGGTGTTTCATGACTCTGATGATGAGTGTTTTAATACCGTCCACAAGGTGTTTCATGACTCCGATGAGGAGTGTTTTAATACTGTCTACAAGGTGTTTCATGACTCCCAATGAGGAGTGTTTTAATACTGTCTACAAGGTGTTTTTCATGACCCCCCATGAGGAGTGTTTCAATACTGTCTTCAGGGTGTTTCGTGACTCCCCATGAGGAGTGTTCCATTACTCCACACAGTGTTTGCAAACTCAAATTGTGTTGTGTTTGCACACACCACTCTGTGTTTCAAGACATAACATGTTGAGTGCACTGGTTCTTTTGAAGTGGTGTTTCATGAACTCTGTTAGTGTGTGTTTCAGTAGTTTGTGTAGTGTTTTCAGACACTATAAAAAGAGCGGTCTGTAACACCTTTATTGGTGGCAGCTTAGTTGCCACCAATTTGGGGGTTTCAAAACACTTTCTTTTAACAGTGCAGTTAAACATAACCAAGTAGTTTTCGTGCCTAAACCTCACCCTGACCCATAGACTTTCTAAAACGTTGGACGCAGCACCTGGGTCTGAAAAGTGAAGCCAATGCGATAATCTCAAAAAATTGCATGCTATTTACTGGCCAGCAGATGGCGACGTCGGTAGTTGCAGAAAGAAGTTCAATGCTATAGATGTCTATGAGGAAATGACCTACTTTTCCCACCTGATTTATTATTTGAATAATGATTTTCCACATTATTTTATGGTATCTATCGCAACTTTCAAGTCTCCTTCAATATATCATGATGTTCAATATTGTAAATTATAGTCCCAAATGGACTAGAACAAAGGATAAAGCCAGATATGCTTTTGGGGCGTGGCTATTCTCTGGTCCTCGTCACATATGGTCAGATCCACCCTTAGATCCACCCTCGCTCCTCCCTGGATCTTCAATTCACGCTCTCGTCCAATAGGAATAACATCCAGTTTCAAAATTACAAAATGGGCGAGTACAAAGTAAAAAATCGAGGCTTCCTAAATGGTACGCTGAAATCAGTGGGTGACATCATGGTTGCCATTGTCAATCTTTTTACACAGTCTATGGCGGACCCCAGTTCTATTCCCAACCTTAAATGTTACTAAGTACTTTCAGTGCCTAAATCTAATAAAGTTGCTCGAGACTGCCGTCCCGATTTTACAATGATCAGACACGTATGTGCATATTTTAGACTGAAATACTCAAGGTAAAATAACATCCTTTGGGAATGCAAAGTCACGACACACATGAACTGCGTTCTTGCATGGGTGCGAACATGAATGTCTTTAATGTTGAACCTAGTGCTTTAACCACGATGCTGTGCCCAGCGTTAATAACCGTTGGCATTAGTATAGAAACAGCATTTAGTGCACTGGATAAGTCATTCATTCATAATTATGAACCATTTCTAACAATTACACTGTAGTCATGTGATCCTGCATGTATGTGAGTTGTAATTATAAAAAAAAAAATTCTGTATAGGTTTCCTGCATATCTGTACAGTGTTTCCCGCAGAATTTTTGGAGACTATGGGGGCACATGTGTGGTTACAGACTGATCGTCCCTTGAGAATCAGCTGGCTCTATGTCCACTTTTCGCAGAAATGGAGTGAAGCATACCAGGACATTCTAAAATCAGTTAGGTTTATGTCACTCAGTGCTTCGCTCCAACCTAAAGTCTACACCATATTAACACGTAGAAACATTTAGTTCTATATCCTGAGTGGGGCTTGTTTCAAATCAGGTGGTTCTATGTCCAAGGAACCAATCAGGGTCTGTACCTGGATCATGTGACATTCGCTCAACATGGCCAAGGAGCACATGTAAAGCACAAAATGAGAACTCCTCAGAAAAAACGTTCGATTTTGATCCCTTCTGAAAGACTAATGGATTATTTTGATAAGTAAGTTGTTCACCAACAATGTATACACATTGTAAATCTTAATTTTGTAGGTGTTAGGACTGTGTGGAAAAGTCACATTGTCAATATGCATGGACATAGAAGTACTTAATTCTCAAACGATCCACTCTAGGCCTAGTGTGCTAATGTACAGTGCACTTAATATACAATTGTCAGCGACATCGGGCAACCTAGGGATATCGGGGAGACCCCTACCCCCCTCCCCGCCCGCTCGCCTGCCCGTCCGAACCCCCCACCCCACCCACCATTTAGGCCCTAGCAAGGCCTAACAATTTTAATATTATTGTAGTTGATTTTACAGAACATAGGCCTATGCTATTTTCACAGAAAATCAAATTTTATCGGGGAGATACCCGAATTTCACCCCCCCACCTAATTTTCTCCATACATAATTATGTATATGTATGGGGAAAATTGGGTGACATTACCATTGATTTATTATTGTATCTATGTAAAACCTGTACCTTGTCTTAGTAATTTAATCTGGTAAAGTTGCTTGTCCTCGAAACCTTATAAAGCTTTAATATCGAACGTTATGATTGGTCCGAACAGGGCTATCATGAAAATAGTTTCGTTTAATGTTTGTTCAAAATTGTTCATGTTCAAATTTGGCATTTTTGGAGGCGGCAAGGCTGTCCCGGAGTCAGGTCTAAATGAGAAAGGTGGCTCATTTATAACCTTGTGAATTTGATATACATGTAGTTATTTTATATGTGAGTGTATGAAGCATTTTGATGCCAAATTTTGCATTTCGTATATATACTTAATTTTTCTAATTTTTATTTTTCATGCTATCGATTCTGGTCAGTGAGCAATGCTGTCCGGTGTCACAGGTTCAAATGAGAAGGTGGCTCATTCATCAATCTGTTAATTTGATGCAATACTTTTATCTATGAGTGTATGAAGCATTTTCAATACTCATTAATCCTCAGTCTTATAAACGCTGTTCATGGTGTCCCAGTACATTTTTGTGAAATAAGTATAAAATACAGGTAACCATTCATTGACTAAAACGTTCTTAGTTTGTTCATAACTTTTTTTAAAAACAACTCTGATGGACATAGAACTTCCTGTTTTTTCGATCATACGTAAAACCAGTAAAGGCACCAGGTCCTATGTTGGACATAGAACTTGTTGACCAAAGGGCAACATACGTTCCTCGAATCAGAAGGTTCTATGTCCATTTTTGACTGCTTATATCTCTAAGCCTATGGAGATTTTGAATATGTTTGCAATATGTTAAGGGTACCTTCCACAGTCAACAATATTCCAAACAAAATAAATTTTGATAACTCTCTAAACATCAGAGATAAGACACACTGTTAAAAGAAAGTGTTTTGAAACCCCCAAATTGGTGGCAACCTAAGCTGCCACCAATAAAGGTGTTACAGACCGCTCTTTTTATAGTGTCTGAAAACACTACACAAACTACTGAAACACACACTAACAGAGTTCATGAAACACCACTTCAAAAAGAACCAGTGCACTCAACATGTTATGTCTTGAACACAGAGTGGTGTGTGCAAACACAACACAATTTGAGTTTTTGAAACACTGTGTGGAGTAATGGAACACTCCTCATGGGAGTCACGAAACACCCTGAAGACAGTATTGAAACACTCCTCATGGGGGTCATGAAACACCTTGTAGACAGTATTAAAACACTCCTCATTGGGAGTCATGAAACACCTTGTAGACAGTATTTAAAACACTCCTCATTGGGGAGTCATGAAACACCTTGTGGACGGTATTAAAACACTCATCATCGGGAGTCATGAAACACCTTGTGGACAGTATTAAAAACTCATCATCGGGAGTCATGAAACACCTTGTGGACAGTATTAAAACACTCCTCATCGGGGAGTCATGGAAACACCCTGTAGACAGTATTGAAACACTCCTCATCGAGTCATGAAACACCTTGTTGGCAGTATTAAAATGAACACTCCTCATTGGGAGTCATGAAACACCATAGACTTTTTTAAAAAAGTTGGGCGCAGACTGGTCTGAAAAGGGAAACCAATGCAAAATTTAAAAAATTTCATGTTTTTTACTGGCCAGAGATGGCGACCGGAAGTTGCAGAAAGAAGTTCAATGTTTTAGATGTCTATGAGGGAAAAGACCCATTTTCCCACCTGATTTATTATTTGAATAATGATTTTCCACATTATTTTTTTGGTATCATCGGAATCTAAGTCTCCTTCAATATATCATGATTTAATATTGTAAATTATATCCCAATGGGTTAGAACAAAGGATAAGCCAGATATGCTTTTTTTGGGGGTTTATTCTCTGGTTTCCCCCAATATGGTCAGATCCCTTTTGATCCACCCCTTCGCTCCCCCCTGATCTTCAATTCACGCTCTCCCCAATAGAATAAATCCAGTTTAAAAATTTCAAAATGGCGCAGGCAAAGTGCCAAAATCGAGGCTTCCCTAAATGGTAAGCTTTAAATCAGTGGGTGACATCATTTTTGGCCAATCTTTTACACAAAACCCCCGGCCACCCCAGTTCTATTCCCTTTAAACCCTTTAAAAGTTACTAAGTACTTTTAGTGCCTAAACTAATAAAATTGTCCCAGACTGCCTCTTGGGGTTAAAGACAGAACGATGTATATTTTAGACTGAAATACTAAGGACAACATCCTTTTGGGGAAAAGCAAAGTACCCAAAAAACGAACTGCTTTGCATGGGTGCCAAAGAATGTTTTAATGTTTAACCTAGTGTTAACCATATCGTAGCGCAAACCGGGCAGCATTATATAAAACAAAAACATTTAGTTAAAAGAAAGCATTCATTCATATATGAACCATTTCAACCATTAGTCAGGGGATCCCGATGTATGTGAGTTTATTATAAAAAAAAAATTTGGGATAGGTTTCCCGCAAACTGTCGTGTTTCGAGAATTTTGGAGACTATGGCAATGTGGTTTCAGACTGACGGGGCCCTTTTAGAATGCTGGTCTATGTCCACTTTTCGCAGAAATGGGGAAGCATACCAGGGCATTCTAAAAATCAGTTAGGGTTTTGTCACAGTGCTTCCAACCTAAAAATCTACACCATATTAACACGTAAAACATTTAGTTCTATATTCCGAGGGGGCTTGTTTCAAATCAGGTGGTTTTTGTCCAAGGAACCAATCAGGGTCTGTACCTGGGTCATGTGGGAATTTTGGGCAACATGCCCAAGGAGCACATGTAAAAAAAAATGAGAACCCCAGAAAAACCCCTCGATTTTGATCCTTTTGAAAGATAATGGGTTATTTTTTATAAGTGTTGTTCACCAACAATGTATACACATAAATTTAATTTTTGGTTAGGGCTTTTGGAAAAGTCACATTCGGGAATATGCATGGACATAGAAGTACACCCAAAAGATCCACTCTAGGCCCAGTGTGCTAATGTACAGTGAATTTTAAAATATAATTTGGGTTACATGGGCAACCTAGATAATGGGAGACCCCTCCCTCCTCACGCCCGCCCGAACCCCACCCCACTCATATTTAGGTCAGCGCTAAATATTGAGTTTATTTAAGAACATAGGGCCCAGCTTTTTTTACAGAAAATCAATTTTATCGGGGGGATACCCATTCATTTCACCTAATTTTTCCATACATAATTAGTTATGGGGGGAAAAAAGGGGGATATTACATTGATTTTTTTTGTACTATGTAAACCTGTACCTTGTCTTTAAATAATTTAATTGGTAGGTTGTCCTCAAAAACCCTTTTAAAGTTTTTAAATCGAACGCGATTGGTCCTAACAGGGGTATCCGGGAAAAAAGTTTCGCAAGTTTGTTCAAAATTTTCGTTCAATCATTTTTGGAGGCGAAGGTTGTCCCGAGTATCTAAAAAGAGAAAGGTGGCTCATTTATAACCCGAATTTGATATACATGTAGTTATTTTATATGTGAGGTATGAAGCATTTTTATGCCAAATTTTTCATTTCGAAAATTAATTTTCTAATTTTTATTTTTCATGCTATGATTCTGGTCAGTGAGCAATGCTGTCCGTCACAGGTTCAAATGAGAAGGTGGTCATTCATCAATCTTTTAAATTTTATGAATACTTTTTTTCTATGAGTGGCGAAGCATTTTTAATACCTTTAAAACCTCAGTCTTATAAACGTGCTTTATGGTGTCCCAGTACATTTTTGTGAAATAAAAAAAATACAGGGAACCATTCATTGACTAAAACGTTTTGTTTGTTCATAACTTTTTTAAAACAACTCTGATGGAATAGAACTTCCTGTTTTCGATCATACAAACCAGTTTGGGGGATAGGGTCTTTTAAAAGGGCAAAAAACTTTTGACCAAGGGCACATAGTTCCCCGGGAAACAGAAGGTCTTACCATTTTTGACTGCTTATATCCAAGCCTATGGAGATTTTTAATATGTTTGCAAATGTAAGGGACCTTCCCCAGTCAACAAATTCCAAAAAAAAATAAATTTTGATAACTCTAAACATCAGAGATAAGACACACCGTAAAAGAAAGTGTTTGAAACCCTTTAAATTGGTGGAAATCAATGACCAATAAAGTTCAAATTTTTTATAGGTCTGAAAACACTACACAAAAATACTGAAACACACACTAACAGAGTCTATGAAACACCACAAAAAGAACCGTGCACTCAAAATTTTTGTCTTGAACAAGAGGGGTGTAAACACAACAAATTTGGTTTGTAAACACTGTGTGGAGTAATGGAAACTTTTGGGGGGGGCAATGAAAAACCCTGAAGACAGTATTGAAACACCTCATGGGGGGTCATGAAACACCTTGTAGACAGTATTAAAACATCTCAAGAGCTAAACACCTTAGACAGTATTAAACACCTCATTAGTCAAGGGAAAAACCTTTTGGACGGGATTAAAACACTCATCGGGGGTCAGAAACACCTTGGACAAAATATTAAACACTACATCGGTCAGAAACACCTGTGGACAGTATTAAAAAACTCTCATCGAGTCAGAAACACCCTGTAGAAGTATTGAAACACTCTCATCGGGGGTCATGAAAAAACCTTGTTGGGGGTATTAAAAAATCCCCCCATTGAGTAAAACACGTGGAAGTATTAAACACTTACGGGGGGTCATGAAAAAACCTTGACAGTATTAAAACACTTTATCGGAGTCATGAAACACCTTGTGAAAAGTATTAAAAACCCCCCCACGGGGGTTTAAACACCTTTGTAAAATATTAAAACACTCATCGGGGTCAATGAAACACCTGGACAGGGATTAAAACACTCCTCATTGGGAGTCATGAAACACCTTGTAGACAGATTAAAACACTCTCATCAGGGGTCATGAAACACCTTGTAGGGAAATATTAAAACACCCACGAGTCATGAACGCTGTTGTAGAGGTATGGAATTATCTGGCTTTGAAAATGTGAATATTATTTGTTAGGCTCGGACTCATAGATCCACAGGTATTGCAAAAAATTAATCTTCATGCAAACAAAAAAAAAACTTTTTTAAAATTTTAGACTCTATTACTTGAAAAATGGTTTGACAACAAAAAAAAGAAAAAAATTTGCAATGTGTTTTTCCCAAAATCAACATTAAAATAACAAATATCCACAGAAACTTTTTTTCAAGACATACACATGTATCCGAAAATCCCCTAAATTATTTTGCATGGTCGCCTGCTTGTTGCAGCGCCACCTGGAAACCGGGGGAAAACTAGGGGCCCAAAATGGGAAAAAAACCCGTCTTATGAGATGGATAATGAGAAATTGGGTTAATCTGCCAAACTATTTCTGATGGAATTTTGTATATTTAATTTGAACTTTTCCTCAGTATCAGTTGCCACCGAAAGTGGTAATTTAAGTGAGGCTCACAGTTGGGGAAAAAAAATGAAAATCCACTTTTTGACTATTTTTTGTTTTACTCCAGTGACATGCCTTGAGAAATATACTTTATTGTAAAAAGGGCTTGAACATGAAAAGATAATGTGAGAACACTTTCCCGTATCTTTTCTGGAGTTTTTTGGGGTATTTATTTTTTAAAAGTGAATCCCCGCTGTTTTCCTATTTTGAG
Organism: Gymnothorax javanicus; assembly: GCA_029692085.1. NCBI lineage: Eukaryota > Metazoa > Chordata > Actinopteri > Anguilliformes > Muraenidae > Gymnothorax > Gymnothorax javanicus. The sequence goes on from JAFJMP010000022.1 coordinate 683,053, forward strand.
GTCTGATATCTTTGCAAATGGAGCAAAGAGTGGTTGATTTATACCTTCTTACATGGTGTATGAAAGGTGCCAAAAATTTCATGGCACCCAAAGTATTTTAGTGCTGCCCCCGTCAAAGGGTTCCATCTTTCTCTCAAGTTGATTTAAACCCTCTTTAGAGTCCATAAAAATTTTCCCGGGAGATGGATATTTAAATTTAATATCGCCCGATTCCCCCCCCTGGGAGATTTAAGAAAAGGTGGGGAAATTTTTATAACTCTATATGGGAAGCCGATATTTGATATGTAATCAGTTTAAAAAGCCATAGGTCTTCACCTTATTTTACAGCACTCCACCGATGTGCACAGTAAAAACCTTTTGGGAAAAAATATATTAACTTGACTGATGAGAAAAAAAAAAGAATTTGTTAGGCGTTAAGGTACCTTCTGCCAGGAGGGGGGGGCTGTCAGGACAAGCGCCGAGTTTTTCCGGAGGTGCAAGGAAAAACTTTCATGAAATCACAATGACCTTCATTTACCTTATCTAAGTGAATTTTTCCATTGGAACAATGTTTTTTGGCCTCACGTGGGACTCCAGAGAGATAGCACAGTAAAATCACTTCTCATCGGATAAAGGGCCCAAAAATTTTAAAGTTTTTACATTTTTTTAAACCTCCTTGGGGAAGCTTCCAATAATGGGAGGAAACAGGGTGAATGCGAAGGACCATGGTAGGCCCCCAAAAGCCTCGCCCGAAAATTTCCCCTTCTAAAAAAAACTTAAAAGTGGAGATATGGTTTAGAATTCTTTTAAAATTTTAAGGAAAAGGGGTCCAGTGTTTTAATTTCTTTTCCCCCAGCATAGGGCCCAAAGAACCATCCTTTTTTAAAAAAAAAGGAGATAACACTATCCCACAAATCTGAGCAGCAGCAACATTGAAAGTGGGGAATATTCATCCGCCAATTTTTAAAAAATATATCGATGGGCAGGGGGCTGTGGGTTATGCTGTTGATGCTGCATTCATTAGCCCCAGAAGTTGGAAGGTGGGGGTGAATGAGTCAACCGAGCCCGACCGCTCTATAATTTTGTCAGAAACTGACATAAAATCAGGGGGAAGTTCCGGGCAGGGAATTTTTATTAGCTATTGTTAGCAATAGGGTCATTCCATGTCAAATCATCCAGATTTTGAAAAAAATTTTTCCCGGGCACTTTAAAATAAATAAAAAAAAATTCACAAAAACAATAATAAAACAAAAAAATCCCAAAAAATTTGGGCCTTTTCCCAAAAAATTTCAATTTTATTAAAATTTCAAATTTTAAATTTTTTGGCAAACCCCTTTTGCTTCCCAATAATTATTTCCCAAATTTATTGTTTTACAACTAAATTTGATCTAAAATTTCCCCCCCGTCGTATGGTAAAGCCCCAAAATCAAATAAAACACAAAACGCCTAAAAAATCAGAGACCACATTTTATGACTCCGTAACTCAGAAACTAAGTAAGATAAAAGGCTAGAATTCATTTTTATGATTTTATGATATATCTCTGTAAGAATGCAGTAATCCAATATTTCATTTGTAGAAGTTTTTTAATGAAGTAACTTAAGTAAAGCTTCTCCAGTTTTGCCCCAAAATGCCTCTTTTTGGGGGCAAAAAATTACTATGTCACCAGTTATTCATCGGCTTGAAATTTTTAATACTGTGCAATCTTACAAATGTGAATAATGTCTGACAAAAAATCAGAATGATTTTCCGGCTGATTTGTTGATTACAGTTGATTATACGCATTACAGGGTATTTTTTGCTTGTGGGTCATTCCACGCCTAAACTGAACAGGGCTCCTGGCCTCACCCTCTGATTTCTAGAAACCTTATTTTAAGAATAGCCCTTAGACCATCAGAGTTGCCCAAATTTCAGCGCTAACGGTGGCAATAGTTTTGAGATACAGGCCTTGAAATTTGCTGACTTATGCCCAAAGTGCCATTTGCGCCATTTTGGTAAATGTAATGTCGACAGTTAAAATTTGCTGAAAATGTTTCACACAAGTAATCTCTTTATCCTTTATGTCCATGTATATCAAGTTCCATCGTGACTAGCCGAAACTCCTTCCAGGCAAACATTGATAGGATAACTATCCTTGATCACACTGAAAAATGCTTGCTTAGCTGGCTGGTGTAACGGTAACTATCTAATACGTTAGCTAGCGTTAGTTCGCATGCTCAGCCAATTCAGGCTATTTTCGCTGTATAAATCAATAAACGCAAATCGCAATTATTTTGCCACTTAACCAGTGATAGATTAGCAAGCAGCCGCGAATTAGCTACGGGAGTAGCAAGGCCGTTACGCTGACAGGTTGGGATTAGCTCGTCAATAGCAACTGGAGTTTTAATGCAAACACAGGACAAAGATATTTCTGGCTATGAATGTAAATTGGCTTTGAAGTTGCAAATCTTGATATGTAATCAAGTTAAACTATAGGTTAGACCTTAGAGGAGCTAACTAAATAGCAGTCTCACCAGGCTAAACAGCCGCGGCATGGCAATGCATAATTTCCTCTAAGCCTGTTAGGTTTCCTAAGTTTGCATTAGCTGGCAAACTTTTTTATTTGCTGGTTCATGCCAGTTAGCAAGCTACATGCTTGCAGTTCAACTCACCTAAGAAGTTAGCTTAAGTAAAGGCTATTCACTCTATTTTCTATTGACATGGTTAATGGCCATGCACCCAATATTACTTTTATTAGCTAACTAGCTAGCTGAGCAAGCCGCAGATTAATGTTAGCTAGCTAAAAACACATTTTTTGCAGACTTTGCTGGTCATATCTGTTCCATGTGTGTTTAACTTGCTAACTAAATGGGTGTGTGTTATATATAAGATATTCAGTGTTATCCATTGATTTCACGCATGTCAGGATCATGAGTGAGTCCTTGCAGAGCTCACAAGGTCAGAATCCTGAGCAAACCCTTTCACAGAGTAAAAATAAAAACATGCATCCCGCCAAGAAGGATGTTTTTCCTCTTTTTTTATTGAATAATCTCTTGTAAGCAGACAGACAATGCCTGGTTTAGCAGAGGGAATTTATAATTAAAAAAACAAATAAATAAATAGGTGGTCTTATGCCTACCACACGCCAGCAGCCTTTTTTTTTAAAGGGTAAAAAAAAATACGGAAAAACATTCAAACGGAAGATAGCAGGAAAGAGGAGTAAATATGGCAGAACTCAGAAAACTGAGGGTTGGATAGTCCTTTATAAGGCACTCAACGCAGCTTTTAGTCAAAATCACACCAAAATGCATATTTTAAAAACGAGGCTTCCGCCTTTTAGGTTTATGTCTTCAATTGCAGGATTAAATTAATTGCGCCGCTGGAACAGAGTTGGCTGCAACCACAATACACCCCACGCTATACTACTACCAAACATAATACAGGGGAAGTTCAGCATTACATATGGCGTTAGAACACAGACAAAAATCGCACGCAAATGACCTGGCAAGACAATATCCGCCACAGAGAGAGAGACGCCGCAAATCATCAAACATCTGAGGAGGAATACACGCCAAGAACTTTTTGTATAGCGCCAAAGCACTCGTCATGAAGCTATATTGTATCTCTGCACTGTTCTCTCGAGCAATATTTTAGCCTGGCGAGAGAAATACATGCTTGTAAAATGTTCACCTGCCACGGTGTGACTTTCCACTGCTCGCCGCGGCGGGTTTTTTCAGTGGCTGATTTATGATTGGTTTTTTTCGGTGGCTGATTTTGTCAGTGAGGAGGCGGTTATTGTCAGTAAAGAGGCGGGCATGAGGCATGCTAACCCCCTGAATATAATTGGTTGAGCGATTCTGCCAGTTGACAGCAAGGTACGGCACTACTCAGACAAACGGAACAAACCATATATAGCCCTGAATAACTTGTATTGTGGAAGTTCACGTTCATTTCAGAAACCTTCAGTAGCCACAAAGCATGACCGACCAAGAAGAGGTAACGCTCATTTTGTATAAGAAAATGTATAATTACTATTCAGTGCATCATTTGTAACATAGCTTGTCTTTATTTCCTCTGCTTGAAGGTGGCAATGCAGATATATTTTAATACTCCACAGATTTATGCTGAGTAGCCACGTGGTCCGCAGACTTTGAAACAGCTATCTGTCTGCAACAGGTGTCTAGGAAACACAGAGACTCCTAAAAACCCAGACCCAAGAGACTCAAACGCAGACCTTGGAAATATTGGAATATGAATATAGGCTGTGTGTCTGCCCCAGAAATTTTTAAGTACGCCTCTATTTATTACAATTTAATGGCCAGTGATAACACAAAAACTATAGATAATTCTAAGTCTGTATCGTGGTTACCCTTACAATTATTGAGAGCCAAATCAAAACAGTCTATTCAGTCTAACCGAGTGCTATTCAGTTGACAGTGCTTTTAGGCTAAACTACAAAAAACGTTTCGATTGCCGGCCATGCTTTTCTATTTAAAACTTGACCCGGCTGCCGTCAGTGAGACACACTTCAAATTCCTTGCTCATTTTTTTTTTTCGTAGTACTCATTTTCTGAATGAGCAGTTTGCAAAGTCAGCAAGCTTCATCTTTAATTATAAATAGGCAATGCCATTATTACAAAGATCATGTCTATGAAAAACAGCGACGGATAAGCCTCCAAAATATATCGCAGCTGCCTATGTGTCCAAAAACTGCACAGGGTTTTAATATAACCCGGCCCTAAAAATCTAATGGTTTCAATATAACTCCGGTCCTGACAGTCGATTATTGTTATACTATTTTCATGAACAAGGTTCACACCTAAAAAAGTGCCTGAATAGCACTTTGGTTAGCCTGAATAGCCTGTTTACGGTTAGCTTACTAACTTCTAAGCGGTAACACGATACAGACTTAAATTATCAATATAGTTTTGTAGTTATCACTGGCCATTAAATTGTAATAAATAAGATACATACTTAAATTCTAGTATATATGTAAAACGAGACATATATTCATATTTCAATATTTGAGTAAGGTCTGTGTTTTCGAGGCATCCTATGGTATGATAGATAGCTGTTTCAAGTTCGCGGACACGTGGCAATAAACGCAAATCAGCAGTGTAAAGTATTAAAATATCTGGTATTGCCTGTCACACAGGAAATTATAAGGCAAGTTTATGTTACAACAATTATGCACTGAATACTAATTATACATTTTCATGCATACAAAATTAACATTACCTGTTTGCGGTCAGTCATGCGCTTTTGGCTACTGAAGGAACATCAGGCTATGAACGAGAACAACTTTTCACAATACAAATTATTCAGGGCTGTGTGGGTTTGTTCCTTGTTTACCTAGTGGTGCTGTACCTTACCTTTACTGTCCAACTGGGCGAAGCCGTTCAACCAGAATTGAGAGAGCCTGGGGTTGGCATGCCTCAGGCCCGCCTCACTGACAAAAAAAATCAGCCACCAAAAAAAAAAAAAACCCACTACGCAAGCAGATGAATGTTTCATGAGATGTATTCCTCGCAGGCTAAAATATTGCTCGAGGGTAAAGATGCAGATATGAATATAGATCATGAAAGTGCTTTTGGTGCTAACTCGCAAGAAGTTTTACGAGCATGTATTCCAGGATGCAGTTTCATTTTGCTGCCATGATGTTGTGCGAGGGTCTCATTCGCGATGCGCTAAGGCTGTGTTCTAACGCCATAATTACAAGACCCAAAACTCTTTCACGCTGTCATAAGTTTTTTTTTTTTAACTAAACATTTTATGAAAAAGTGATATTTTCAGTCAAAGCATTTTATGAGTACATTAGATCACAAAGCGAGCTCACTCACTGTTTTTTTTTTTTTCTCAAAAAAAAAAAAAAAACCACACACAACACACCCACCCAACCTGCCAGGTATCAATATTCTGGTACAAAATTGGCCATAAAAATCTTTAATGATTTGGCTAAAGAGATGCTGGTATTCAAATGAAGCTTCATTTGTCCCTGTTTGATGAGTTAGGTGTATCTACTGTTTTCAGAAAATTTGAATCATTCCTAAAAATCACAGTGTGACACAGTACAGAAGGGTAATCCAAACAGGGACTATAAACAGGCAGAAGATCAAAAAAAACCAAAAAAAAGGCACAGTAGGACTACAGCATACAAAATACCTGTAAACCAGAGGGATAGCTGGATAGTCTGAAATTGAGGTCAGGCCAAGGCAGCAAAAGACAGAAATCATGGTTAAAGCAGAAATGGGTCAGTAACAGGAGACAAACAAATTCAGGCAGGCACAGACAGTATCGGACAGAAGGATCTCACTAGCACACAGGTAGCGCAGCACAGGAAAAGTTGATCCACATTCTAACAAAGAATGAGCAGAAGGAGGAACTCTTATGGCCAAGGGAAGTAACGAAAAGAGGGGCAACAGGTGTGAGAAGGACCCCAAACATTTACTGAGAGGGGAAAAATACAAGAGGTAATTAATAATACAAAATGGGAAACAATGACAAAGCCTAGTTTCACGACATCCTTAAGCAATAACAGCCCATTCAAGGAGTGCCAAAGTGGGGAAAAGATGGGAGAAACAGATTAGTAATAGAGAGCTGCAAATACTGGTAACTAAGGCAAAGGACTGGTTGAGCTAAGCTGGCAGAGTTATAGATTAGTGTGGAAAGTGGAGAGAGATCCAATCAGTAAAAGTTATAGGTTTAGCGATAATAATAGTACCTAAATAGTGCAAGCAGTATAGAGGAAGTTATTACAGGATTAGTATTACTGCGGATTAGCGGATAAACTACAGACAAACATATGGAGCGTTTAGGGTATTAGTACTTAATTAGTAATTAGAGCTGAAGGAAGCAAACGATGAAGGAACTTAGAAACACCGGAAAACTCCCAAATCACCGAAATGTGACAGCTCGCGAGATAGGCGTACTGGCAGAAAACAAAAAGAAAAGGCAAGACATCACAGGCAGAATAATGTGCACGGAACTGGTGTAAACAGCAATTATGTGGCAGATAATAATAAAATTCAACAGAATCAATAACTAATAAACCGCGGAAATATATAGGCACTGGCGCCCCAGAATCTCCCCGCCAAAAGCAATATGTCAAAGCTTTTTGTTGACGGATGCACACATGGAAGGAGCCTGATACTATAGCTCCCACGGGCGGAGCCATACAAAAACATAAACCAGAATATACAAAACAGATCATGACAGCAAGTTAATGTAACGGCTGGTTGTCTTTTAGTATAGGATGGTGAAATTGGTATCTGTTTGAACTACACCGATTGATGGATGTGACTATGGCTGATTAACAACCGATTGAGAACACCTGAGATCACAACCTTTAATTAAATCTTTGCACATTGTTCGCCTTTGGCCACAAAACCCTGATGAAGCCAGCTTGTCCGTGAAATGTTGGTAATATTAAAACTGTATGGTATTTGAGGTAAATTATTTAATTCTTAATTCATGATATCCTAAAAATCTGCACTATTAGGTTCACGCTCTTATGTTTTTAAGGAACTATATTGAGCCATTACATCACTTCCTGTTTACTCGCATAAAAATGACATAACACATACAAAGTCCCATTGTCATCCAACACCTTGAAGAAAACAAAACAACTGCTCAGGCTGGTTACAAACACACAAATCTAGTAATGGTTAAGAAAATTCACAACAATTGAATGATGCCGGCTGAGCACTGTCAATATCATGCAAAGTTCCAAAGATATAGGAACTGTTGTAAACCTCAAACATAGTGGACACAAGAGCAATTTGCCTCTGGTTACTACATAGTGAGAGAAGTAACAAATCCCACAGAATCACTGTGAAGGGATCGTGAGGCCTTGGTGGTATCTTGAAGTCAACAGGTTTCAAAAAGCACCATCAGGTGCCACCCACAACTTCACCAGCTCTTGGAAGGGTTAAGCACAGAAGAAAGTTTTTCTGACCAGAAGAGACAGAAGCAAGCTACTGATACCGCCAGACGCCATTTTAAATTACAGATCGGAACAACAAAGGTGTGCTTTAATATCAGATGAAACTAAATTAGACGTTTTCCACAGAAACAGTATCAGCATGTTTGGCGAAACAGGATGCATACAAAGAGAAGCACCTCATACTATGGTGAAATATGATGCTGGATCAGCTCATGTTTGGAGGTGTTTTAATTCAAGAGGTCCATAGAAATTGGCAGGAAGATTAATGACATAATGAACTTCATAAAATTCATCAGGATATTTTGGCTGACAATCTGGGTTGCTCTGCCAGAAGGCTGGGACTTTACAGATAGGTGGACTTTCTAGCAAGACAATGACCAAAAGCATGGTCATCTCAAGATCCACGCAGAAATGGTTCCGCGGATGGAAAAAAAATCAATGACTCCATGCTGTTATCTCAGGTTTCGAGGCAGTTGCAGTAATTAAGTAATTAACTGAAGGGTGCCAATTATTAAGAAAACTTTTGATTTTGTTGAAATTTATTTCGCGCATGAAAATGGTTATTGCATTTTGCTGTTTCACTGAAACAAAAGTATTTCACCTGGCGTTGGTATATTCCGCTTCAATAATTCGCTTTTTTTTTTATTATTATTATTGTTCGCGGCATTACCAGTCAAGGGTGCCAGTAGTTTTTGAGCCCACTGTATATGGGGTCGTTCTGTTTTCTTTAATGCAACCCAAATTTGTACTCAATAGGCTAAACAGGAGAAAATAGTTTGATAGCATTTGTTTTGTCCACAGGACAGTTCTTTTCAAGCTTTGTCGTGAAATATTATGTTGCAGTGATTCACCAATCTCCCCTTCAAAAACTACACTGTCAATTTTATGTTTTTCACAAGCCTTTATTACTCAGTCAGTGTGTGTTCATCAAACACAACAGAATTGGTGCAATCCTCAATTATGGTTTGTATTGAGCTAGAACCAAATATTTCAACTTCCTGCTGCTTTAAGAAAAGTGATTGTCAAGCTGTGTAACACCATACCTTGTACGCCTTGCTCCATAGTCATCACTCATTACAGCCACTGCACTGTACTACATCATGAGCAGTGTTGGCAAATCTGTTTCAACATTCTTCAGTTCATCTTTTAATGAGGTGACATCTGTGATGTCTGCTTATATGAAAAGTGTATGAAGGGTATACTTCAAAGTCATACATTATTGTGTTTCATCACACAAATAATTAAAATTGATTCTTCTGCATTGTGCATCATAATGAGGTCATAGTTTCAAATTCTCCACTTTGTGATCACAGCGTTGACATCTAATCTCAAGGTTTCAAATACTAGTATCAGGAATTTATCAGATATATATTTCTATGAATTTACATAAGCTTTGTACAATATCTAATGCTTGAGAATATTTTGCAGCAATACTCCTTTCAACATAGGGCAGGTTACAAGACACTGTGAAATTGGCTCATTACTATGAATTCCAGGACAGGTTGTCAATTCATATGTTTCTGCATTGGGTAATGCAACATAATGGACATACAACATTTTGCAAAGAAGGTAGATACTTATACCTTTGACGCTCTCGCAAACCTGAAGGAAAAACATTTTATAAAGACCTGATCCTTGCAGAGATTCATACAGAAATGTCCAGATCACTGCTCACTCTGTAGGTCATTTCCAATTTCAGTAAATTGCATTAATTGCCAATTTGGAAGAAATGCTCAATTGCTCATTCAATTGAATAAAATAGAAATCTGATCACTGCTAACTGGACTACTAAGTCAGCTGCATATGTCACATTGTCTTTAGGCGTATCATACCTTGGACAAAAATCAGGTCCTTTTTAATGTGTGCTGAGTCTGCAGGTCTCTAATTCATTTGTGTAACAATTTCTCTACTGCTTCTACATATAAAACAGCCATGCTGGCAGAAGAAGCATTCTGCAGAATCCTCCAAGATGAACATGCTGCCAAGAAGCTTGGCTGGTGACAGAGTCTATAACCAAAAAAAAAAGTGATTCTATATTTCTTTTAGCTTTATAGGGAATGAACAAATACTAAATATTGGTCTCAATAGGGGAAATATTAACTAGGCCACAAAATGTAGAGGTCTTATGGCTTTCCAGATGTGATTGCAACCAAATGACATATAAAGAAGTTAATTTAAGTGACCTTTAAAATTAGACAGTTAAATATCTGTTTTAAATTATTTAACTTATGTATAAAGCATTAGTCATCTGCTGAAAGTGGGTGGCGGTTAAAGAACAAAGTGTCTCCAACAAGTTTCAGCTCATGTTCAAATTGAAAAAATCCTGGGGTCAACTTAAATGCTTTTTCTGTTCGGTTAGAAAAATGGTCTAATTGTTTCAGTTTGTTGATACCTGTTATCCTCCTTACTAGACATGAGTCGTCGTGCTTTCAAACCACTGCGTTTACTCGCAATTAGCGCAAGCACTAGTGAAGAAATTATTACCTTTTTTTTTTTATATGGCCTGTAAAGGTAAACCCGGGTCCCATCTCTTAAACTTCAAGTAGTTTGCGTCTGAACCAAACCAAGTAATATCGATGCCTAAACCCTACCTTGACCGTAGAATCCTGACCCGAATCTCTGAACACAACCAAGCAGTTAAACACAACCAAGTAGTTTTCGTGCCTAAACCTCACCCAGACCTTACAGACTTTCTAAAAGGTTGACGCGCAGGAAAGCACCTGGGTCTGAAAAGTGAAGCCACGCGAAAATCTCAAAAATTGCATTCTTTTAATGGGCAGCAGATGCATGGCGTTCTGTAGCTGCAGAAAGAAGTTCAATGCTATAGATGTCTGAGGGAATGACCCTACTTTCCTACCTGATTTATTATTTGAATAATGATTTTCCACATTATTTTATGGTATCTATCGCTAGTTTCAAGTCTCCTTCAATATATCACATGATGTTCAATTTGTAAATATAGTCCCAAATGGACTAGAACAAAGGATAAAGCCAGATGTGCTTTTGAGCATGTTCATCCTCTGTCCTCGTCAGAGATAAGGGTCAGATCCGTAATTCCTTAGATCCACCTTCGGCCTCCTGATCTTCAATTCACGCCTTGTCCAATAGGAATAACATCCAGTTTTCCAAAAATGACAAATGGCGAGTACAGTGCCAAAAATCAAGGCTTCCAGTCGGTACCCTGAAATCACTGGTGACATCACATGGTTGCTGGGTTCATCTTCTTACACAAAGCCCATATGCGGTCGACCCCTGCCCTATTCCTTAACCTTAAATGCCACATTAAATACTTTCAGTGCCTAAATCTAATAAAGTTGCTCCGAGACGTCATCTCAGATTTTGCTACAACGTATCAGATAATGACATGTACGTATTTTTAGACCGGAAATACTATGCGGTCGTAATGCCTTGGGAAAGGCTGGCACGCACACAGATGAACTGCATTCTGCATGGGTGCTAACATGAATGTTCTCTAACGTTGAACTTAGTGCTTTTGAATCTCATTTATGCTGTGCCCCATGCTAATAACTGGTTGGCATTAGTATGGAAACAGCATTTAGTGTAGGCCTACTGATAAGTCATTCATTCATAATTATGAACCATTTCTAACAATTGCCATAATTGTAGTCATTTGATCCTGCATGTATGTGAGTTGTACTATAAAAAAAAAAAATTTGTATAGGTTTCACATATCTGTATTTTGTATGTTGACAGACAACATATAAAAAGCGATAGCTTAATGAGCGTTACATTCTAAGTGCTGATTAATTGTTCAACGAAATGAGACTTCCCATTTCCTCGTACACAGGAGTTATGTTCTCGGTAGTGGTGTGGGCCTCCAAGGGGTCAGCGACGAGATTGCTCTGGGATATGGAAGCATAAAACAATAGAATACATTTCACAAATTCCATTTGAATTTCATATTAACTGCGTAACAACAAAAAAAAAAATATAATGCAAAATCATTTCTGGTCATAGGCTATGCATTTTGGTTATTATAATTCTGAGATTCTTTTTAATTGATTTAGAGTTTATGGTATGTTGCACTTCTCGACAGGAACAGCAGTAAACTTCCTGAGTTGGAATAAAAAAACCTGTTTTGTGTTTAAAATTCATTTTGAGTGTGCCGGAACACTGGGCTGACATTGGGTTTCAAAGCAAACACTTCAACACTGTGACCCTACCAAGAAAAACCCTGTTTTGTAAGCTTAAAGTTCATTTGCAGCAAAGCTGTAAACACCAACATTTGGTTTCAAAGCAAACACCTCCAAACACTGGTAGATTTCACTCACCAGCCCAGAGATTCAGCCTTGTGACACAAAACCAGTGTGCTGAAACTTTTTTCTTAACAGTGTGCTTGGTTGTGTCTTAGTCAGGTATGGCCAGATTACAATGTAAGGCAGAGGTTGAATATCGATATAACTTGATATATCTCTCAGACACCAAAACTACTTGGTGAAGTTTCTCGAGTTTGACTGGGTTTGCTATTACGGGTGGCTAAAAAAAAATAGAAAAGAATACTTCTACTAGTGCTTGCGCTTAATAGCCAATTGAAAACGAGGGTTTGAGCAACTGACTTTGTGGAGAATATGGGCATCAACAACCTGAAACACTAGGATTCCTTATTTTCTAACCACAGACAGACAAGCTTACATATAAGTTGACCCCAGGATTTTTTTTCAATTTGGATACATGAGCTATGAAACTTGTTGGAGACACTTTGTTCTTAACCATACCCACTTTTAGAATGACTAATGCTGAGACATCGTTCGGGCATAACTTAAAAGCAGATATTTAACTGGTCTACTGCTTAGGAGGTCACTTAAATTCAATTTTTATTCATGCCATTTAAGGTAAACATTAATTCAAGTTTCAAGTAAGACCTCTGAATTTGCTTATTAGTTAATGTTCTCTCTAGCCACTGTTGGTATTTTGTTCATTCCTCATAAAGCTCAAAAATAAAATATGGAATTACGTTTTTTTTTTTTTTTTTTGGTTATGAGACTCTGTCTGCATGGCTTCTTGTATGTCTATTTATAGTCCCAAATGGACTAGAACAAAGGATAAAGCCAGATGTGCTTTTGGAGCATGTCTATCCTCTGGTCCTCGTCAGATAAGGTCAGATCCACCCTTAGATCCACCCTTCGCTCCTCCCTGGATCTTCAATTCACGCTCTTGTCCAATAGGAATAACATCCAGTTTCAAAATGACAAAATGGCGCAGTACAAAGTGCCAAAATCAAGGCTTCTAAATGGTACCCTGAAATCACTGGGTGACATCATGGTTGCTAGATCCATCTTCTTACACAGTCTATGGCCGGACCCCAGTTCTATTCCCAACCTTAAATGTTACTAAATACTTTCAGTGCCTAAATCTAATAAAGTTGCTCGAGACTGCCGTCCGTATTTTACAACGATCAGATACGTATACGTATTTTTAGACTGAAATACTCAAGGTACGAATGCCTTTTGGGAAAGGCCAAGTACCGCACAGATGAACTGCATTCTTGCATGGGTGCGAACATGAATGTCTTCAATGTTGAACTTAGTGCTTTAACCACGATGCTGTGCCCTGCGTTAATAACTGTTGGCATTAGTATGGAAACAGCATTTAGTGTAGGCCTACTGGATAAGTCATTCATTCATAATTATGAACCATTTCTAACAATTACACTGTAGTCATTTGATCCTGCATGTATGTGAGTTGTAATTATAAAAAAAAAAAAAAAAATTCTGTATAGGTTTTCCTGCATATCTGTATTTTTGTATGTTGACAGACATAAAAATATGCGATAGCGAATGGCGGGCGATCCTGCGTTGGACACTGTTCAACGCGAAAATGATAGACTTCCCATTTCCCTCGGTAAGGCACAGGAGTTATGTTCCTCGGTGAGTGTGTGGGCCTACAAGTCAGCGGCACGAGATTGCCTGGGACATGGAAGCATAAACAATAGAAATACATTTCACAAATTCCATTTGAAATTTCTATTAACTGCGTAACAAAAAAAAAATATAATGCAAAAAATCATTTCTGGTCATAGGCTATATTTTGGTTATTATACCCTGGAGATTCTTTTTTAATTGATTTAGAGTTTATGGTATGTTGCACTTCGACAGGAACAGCAGTAAACTTCCTGAGTTGGAAGAAAACCTGTTTTTTGTGTTTAAAATTCATTTTGAGTGTGCCGGAACACCAACATTGGGTTTCAAAGCAAACACCCTCCAAACACCAGACCTCACTCAAGAAACCCTGTTTTCTGTGTTTAAAGTTCATTTTGAGTGTGCGAAACACCAACATTTGGTTTCAAAGCAAACACCCTCCAAACACCAGATTTCACTCACCAGCCTCCAGATCTGGTGCCTCAGGACACAAAACCAGTGTGTTGAAACTTTTTCTTTTAACAGTGTGCTTGGTTATGTTCAGGTCAGGTATGGTCAGGATTACGGTCAAGGTGAGGTTTAGTCATCGATATAACTTGATATAACTTCAGACACCAAAACTACTTGGTGAAGTTTCGGAGTCGGACTGGGTTTGCCATTACGGGTACAAAAAAAAAATAGAAAGAATAATTTCACTAGTGCTTGCGCTAATAGCCGAATTGAAAAACGCAGTGGTTTGAGCAACTGACTTGTGTGTGGAGAATATGGGTATCAACAACCTGAAACAATTAGACCTATTTTCTAACCAGACAGACAAGCGACATATAAGTTGACCCCAGGATTTTTTTCAATTTGGACATGAGCTGAAACTTGTTGGAGACACTTTGTTCTTTAACCATACCCACTTTAGAATGACTAATGCTATACATCGTTCGGCATAACTTAAAAGCAGATATTTAACTGTCTAATGTTTAGAGGTCACTTAAATTAACTTCTTTATTCATGCCATTTGGTTGCAAACATATCTGGAAAGCCATAAGACCTCTGAATTTGCTTGGCTAGTTAATGTTCCCCTCTGGGGCCAATGTTGGTATTTTGTTCATTCCCTATAAAGCTCAAAAGAAATATGGAATTACGTTTTTTTTTTTTTTTTTTTTGGTTATGAGACTCTGTCTGCATGGCTTCTTGTATGTTCATCTTGAGTTCTGCAGAATGCTCTTCTGTATGGCTGTTTTATAACAGAAGCAGTGAGGACATTGTTGCAAATGAATTAGAGAAACACAAAACTCTGCAGACTCACAGCACTCATTAAACGGACCCGGATTTTGTCCAAAGTATATTTTGCCACAAAGACAATGTGACAGATGCATCTGACTTAGTAGTCAGTTAGCACTAGTCAGATTTCTATTTTATTCAATTAATTGAGCAATCAAGCATTTTTTTTTTAATTCCAAATTGGCAATTAATGCAATTTGCAAATCTGAAATGACCTTCTGGTGAGCAGTGATCTGGAGTGTTTCATGTGAATCTCTGCGAAGGATCAGGTCTTTATAAAATGTTTTCCTTCAGGTTTGCCAAGAACGTCAAAGGTATAAGTGTCTACCTTCTTTGCAAAAAGTTGATTTGTCCATTATGTTGCATTACCTAATGCAGAAACAGCGAGATTGATGACCTGTCTGGAATTCATAGTAATGAGCCAAATTTCACAGTGTCTTATAACCTTCCCTATGTTGAAAGGGAGTATTGCAGCAAAATATTCTCAAGCATTGGATATTGTACAAAGCTCATGTGTAGAATTCATAGAAATATGCTCTCTGATAAATTCCCTGATATTAGTATTTGAAACCTTGAGATTAGATGTCCAACATGTGATCACAAATTGGAGAATTTGAGAGCACTGACCTCACATTGTGATGCACACTGCAGAAAGTCAATTTATTGTCTGTGTGATGAAACACAGTAATGTAACTTTTGAAGTGTACCCTTCATACAATTTTCATATCAGCAGACATCACAGATGTCACCTCATTAAAAGATGAACTGAAAGAGAATATTGAAACAGATTTGCCAAACACTGCTCATGATGTACAATGCAGTGGCTGTAATGAGAGTGATGACTATGGAGCAAGACGTACAAGGTATGGTGTTACACGAAGCTTGACAATCACTTTTCTAAAGTAGCAGGAAGTTAGTATGCTTGGTTCTAGCTCAGTACAAACCATAATTGAGGATTGCACCAATTCTGTTGATGTGTCTGATGAACACACACTGACTGAAGTAATAAAGACTTGTGAAAAACATGAAATTGACAGTGTAGTTTTGGGGGAAATTTGTGAATCACTGAAACATAATATTTTAGCTTGAAAGAACTGTCCACGCCGTGGAAAAGAAACAAATGCTATCAAACTATTTTCTCCTGTTTAGCCTATTGAGTACATATTTGGAGTTGCGATGAAAAACAGAAAATTTATATACAGTGGGCTCAAAAACTACTGGCACCCTTGACTGGTAATGCACGAACAATAATAATAATAAAAAAAAAACAATAATTATTGAGAAACAGAATGTACCAACATGTGTGAAATACTTTGTTTCAGTGGAAACAACCAAAATCATAATCATTTCATGTGAAGAAAATTTCAATAAAATCAAGGTTTCTTAATAATTGGCACCCTTCAGTTAGTACTTAGTGCAACTGCCTCAGGCAAGGATAACAGCATGGAGTCATTGATTTTGTTGTCACGGAACCATTTCTGTGTGGATCTTGAGGTATGCTTTCGGTCATTGTCTTTCAAGAAAGTCCACCTATGGCAAAGTCCCAGCCTTCTGGCAAAGGCAACCAGATTGTCAGCCAAAATATCCTGATACTTGGTGGAGTTCAGTATGTCATTAATCTTTACCAGTGCCCCTGGACCTCTTGAATGAAAACACCACAAAACATGACTGACCCAGCATCATATTTCACCATGGGTATGAGGTGCTTCTCTATGTATGCATCTCTGTTTTGATGCCAAACATGCTGACGCTGTATCTGACAGAAACGTCTAATTTTGGTCTCATCTGACCAAAGCACCTTGTTCCAGTCATAATTGAAATGACGTCTGGCGAACTCCAAGCGCTTGCTTCTGTGTCTTCTGGTCAGAAAAGGCTTTCTTCTGGCAACCCTTCCAAAGAGCTGGTGGTTGTGGAGGTGGCACCTGATGGTGCTTTTTGAAACCTGGTGACCCCAAGATGCCACCAAGGTCTGCGATCCCTTCACAGTGATTCTTTGGGATTTTGTTACTTCTCTCACTATCTTCCGTGGTAACGTGGGGGGCAAATTGCTGTTGTGTCCACTATGTTTGAGGTTTACAACAGTTCCATATCTTTGGAACTGCATGATAATTGCCCTGACAGTGCTCAGTGGCATATTCAATTGTTTGTGAATTTTCTTATAACTATTACTAGATTTATAGTAATAGTAAAAAAATCTATTACTAGATTTTATGTTTATGACCAACTGACAGTTGTTTTTTCTTCAAGGTGTTGGATGACAATGGGACATTGTATCTGTGTTATGTCATTTTTATACCCGAGTAAAAGAGGAAGTGATGGAATGGCTCAATATAGTTCCTTAAAACATAAGAAGCGTACACCTAATAGTGCAAGGTGCAGATTTTTAGGATATCATGAATTAAAAAGAATGAAATGGTCGCACACTCAAACACCATGCAGTTTAATATTACCAACATTTCACCAGACAAGCTGGCTTCATCAGGGTTTGTGGCCAAGGTGAACAATGTGCAAAAGATTTAATTAAAGGTTGTGGTCCTCCGGGTGTTCTCAATCAGTTGTTAATCAGCCATAGTCACATCCATCAATCAGTGTAGTTCAAACAGATAACAATTTCCACATCCTATACTAAAAGACAACAAAAAAGGCCTAATTTACACATTAACACTGTCATGATCTGTTTTTCTGTATGTTCTGGTTTTATGTTTTATTAGCTCCTGCCGCCCAAGCGGTGCGGGAGCTATGGTATCGGGCTCCGTCCGTGAATACGTCAGTCCGTGTGTGTTCGTCAACAAAAACTTTGACTATTGATTCTGTTGAATTTTGTATTATCTGCCTAATCTGTAACTCTGCCCGCTTAGCTCAACCAGTCCTTTGCCTTAGTTGCAAAGTATTTGCTGCAGAAACTCTATTACTAATCTGTTTCTCCCATCTTTCCCCACTTAGGCACTCCTTGAATGGAGCTGTTATTGTTTAAGGATGTCTCGTGAAACTAGGCTTTGTCATTGTTTCCCATTTTGTATTGTTAATTACCTCTTGTGTTTTCCCCTCTCAGTAAATGTTTAGATTATCCCTCACACCTGTTGCCCCGCCTCACTCGTTACTTCCCTTGTGTATAAGAGTTCCTCAATTCTGCTCATTCTTTGTCAGAACGTGGATCAACTTTTCCTGTGCTGAGCTACCTGTATGCTAGTGATACCTTTCTGTCCGATGCCGATACCTGTCTGTGCCTGCCTGGATTTGTTTGCTCCTGTTACTGACCCATTTCTGTACAACCATGATTTCTGTCTTTTGCTGCCTTGGCTTATGACCTCAGATTTCAGACTATCGACTATCCCTCTGGTTTGCGATTTTGTGCTGTGGTCTGTGCCTTTTTGGATCTTCTGCCTGTTTATAGACCCTGTTTTGGATTACCCTTCTGTACTGTGTCACTGTGATTTTTAGGGATGATACAAAATTTTCTGAAAACATTGAATTACACCTAACTCATCAAACAGGGGACAAAATGGCTTCATTTTGGTACCAAAAGCATCTCTTTAGCCAAATCATTGAAGATTTTGTGGCCAATTTTGCACCAGGATATTGATACCTTTTGAGTGTGTGTGTGTGTGTGTGTGTGTGGGGTGTTTTTTTTTTAGTGGAAGCAAAAGCTGTGATCTAATGTACTCATAAAATACTTTGAAAGTGTCATAATTTTTTTCGTAAAATGTTTTGTTTTTGCTTAATTAAAAAAAATAACCCGTGATGAGTTTTGGGTCTTATAATGCTGAACTTCCTCTCTATTATGATGTTTGGTAGGTGTCTTGCGGTTGCAGTAACTCTGTTACGGTGCAATTAATTTAATCCTGCAATTGAAGATATAAACGTGAAAGATGGAAGCCTGCGTTTTTAAAATGTAAATTTTAGGAGTGAATTTGACTAAAAAGCTGCGTTCGAGAGCCTTATAAAGGACTGTCAACCCTCCAGTTTTTTTTTGGGATTCTCCTGTATTTTACTCCTCTTTCCCATTCGAATATTTTTCCGTTTTGTTTTTTTACCCTTTAAAAAAAGGCTGGTGTCGTGATGGCGGTAGGCATAAGACCACCTATTTAATTTTTTTTTTTTTTTAATTCCCCTCCAGTAAACCAGGTGGCAGTATGTAGCCTAATATCGACTCACAGGAGTTTTTCAATAAAGAAGAAACGCGGCTGTGCGGGAAAACCATCCTTGCGTGGGATGCGTGTTTTGTTTTTACACTCTAGTGAAGGGTTCGCTCAGGATTCTGACCTTGTGAACATGCGCAAAGGACTCACTCGCGATTACGGCCTTACTTGCGATGCATCAAAATCAATGGATAACATTGAATATCTTGTATAACTTAGCCATTTAGTTAGCAAGCTAGCAGTTACATAAAACAGATATGACTAACAAAGTCTGCAAAAATGTTTTTTAGCTAGCTAACGTTAGTTTGCTTGCTCAGCTAGCTAGTTCGCTAGCCTAACAGTTATATTGGGTGCATGTAGCCATTAACCATGTCAATAGAAAATAAGTGAATAGCCATTACTTCGCTAACTTGGATGGAGTTGAACTGTGAACATGTAACTTGCTAGCAGGCATGAATAGCACCAAATAAGAAGTTTGCCAGCTAATGTAAACTTAAGAAACCTAGCTTAAGGCTTAGAAATAATGCATTGCCATATTTGATTGTTTAGCCTGGTGAGACTGCTAATTAGTTAGCTACTCTAAGGTCTAGCCTACTTAGTTTGGCTTGCCCAGCTACATATCAAGATTTGCAGCTAAAGCCAATTTACATTCATAGCTAAGCATCTTTGTCCTGTCTTTGTGTAAAAACTCAGTTGCTAATGAACGAGCTAATCAACCCATCGAAGCGTGACTGACTTAGCTACTCCGTTAATTCATGACTACTTGATAATCTATCGCTGGTAAAGTGGCGAAATAATTGCGATTCGCCATTTTATTGATTTATATGCACCGAAAATAGCTAGTTAGCTGATCATGCAAATTAGCTTGCTAGCCTAACGTGCAAGATAGTTTGAAGGTTTTTTTAGTCAACTAGCACCAAATTGTTATAATTATTTGCTAGCTAGGCAAGTGAACTAATGTTAGCTAGTTAGCTGGGTAGAAAGCCTTTTTGCTGACTTAGCTTGTCATATCTGGTGCATGTAATGCCAGCTAGCTAACTAAATGGTGAAGTTATAACGATTCACTGCTATCCAATGACTTTATGCATCACATGTAAGGCCTTAATAGACCTGACCTTTGCGCATGCTGACACGGTCGCAATCCTGAGGAGCCCTTCGCTTGAGTGTAAAAAGAAAACGCGCGTGGGATCATTGGCTGCGTCCGAGTAGTCAAAAAATTACGTCATAACCACTTTTCTTTAAACTTTGGAAAAAGTCATAAGATAAAGGAAAAGTGTAAAAGGAAATTCCTTACTGCTTTGGAAGACAACCGCTCAAATTAGAGAACCCGAATGCGCTTACACTTATTTGTATTTTATATTGGGAAGTCAGGATTTCCCAGCTCCCAGTCGGAAAATTTCAATTTGAACGCCCCAATTTGAACGTGATCAAGGATAGTTGTCCTATCAATTTTTACCTGAAGGAGTTTCGGCTAGTCGATGGAACTTGGTATACATGGACATAAAGGTTAAGAGATTACTTGTATAAAACTTTTTCAGCAAATTTTAACTGTCGACATAACCATTTACCAAATGGTACCAAATGGCACTATGGGCGTGGTCGGCAAATTTCAAAGGCCGGTATCTCAAAAACTATTGCACCGTTGGCGCTGAAATTTGGGCAACTCATTATTGGTTCTAAGGGCTATTCTTAAAATAGGTTTCACGGAAATCAGAGGGGGTAAGGCCGAGAGCCCTGTTCAGTTTGGCGTGGAATGACCCGCAAGCGAAAAATACCCTGTAATGCATTGTAATCAACTAGTATTGGGTCATTCCACGTCAAATTATCCAGGGGGTGCTACATCACCTACTCAAAATTCTTTGAAAAAATTCACGAGTAAATATTCACACAAAATGAAAAAATGCCAAATATTAGGCCAGTATCTCAAATAGTTTTCAAGTTATAGCCCTTTGAAAGTTGAATAATATTTTAAGTTTTTTGGCGAACCCATTTTGAGCCAACTTTGGCAACTTATTGCTCCAATTTGATTGCGTATACAAGGCTGAAATTGGGTATACTAACCATATTTATCCCCTAGAATCTGAAAATGGCCTTAGATTCTGTGTGTCTTGATCCACTTTTGTATGGTAAAGCCTCAAAATCAGCCGAAAACACAAAATTCCCAAAAACAAGACCACATATTATGACCTGTAACTCAGGAACTAGATAAGATAAAAGGCTAGAATTCATCTTTTATGATTTTATGTTACATCTCTCTGTAAAAATGTAGTAATCCAAGTAATATCATTTGTAGAAGTTTTTTAATGAAATAATTTCTAAGTAAATTTTTCCGGTTTTGCACCAAAACGGCATTTTGGGGCAAAAAATGACCATGTCACCATTTATTCATCTTTCTGAAATTTTTATTGTGCAATCTTCTAAATGTGAACAATGTCTGACAAAAAAAATTAGAATGATGTTCAGCTTACTGATACACGGGAAAGTTCAAGTACTTAAATATACATATCCATCAGAAATAGTTTGGCAGATTGAACCAATTTCCCATTATAATGCATCTCATAAGACTGTTTTTTTTTCCTATTTTGGCCCTGTCTTTTCGGCTTCCAGGTGGCGCTGCAACCAAACGAAGAGACCAATGGCAAAATAATTGAGGGATTTTTTGTGATACAAGTGTATGAACTTACATGCAAAGTTTCGTTCAAATCTACGGGGTCATTTCCACAACGTGTCCAAAAAGTGCCATTTTCTCAGACAATGGCTCTTAAACAAGTTAAACAATCGTGAAACACATGCATTGCTTAAAGTGCCACTCACTGGATATTTTCTCTCTTTTGAACCATTATTAATGAACCTTTAAGATGGTTGTATGACTGATTTCACAATCTGACTGTAAAATACAACCCCATTTACAGAAAAGTTGGGACAGTGTGTAAAATAAATAAAAACAATGCAATGATTTGCAAATCATTTAAACCCTACATTTAATTGAAAATAGTGCAAAGACAACATATCAAATGTTGTAACTGAGAAATGTTATTGTTTTTGGAATAACATCTGCTCATTTTGATTTTAATGACAGCAACGTGTTTCAAGGAAGTTGCAACAAGGGGAATGTTTACCAGCTCATAAAATTTAAAATGAGAAAACATTTTTCAAAAAACAATAACATTTCTCAGTTTCAACATTTGATATGTTGTCTTTGCACTATTTTCAATTAAATATAGGGTTTAAATGATTTGCAAATCATTGCATGCTGTTTTTATTTACATTTTACACAGCGTTCAAACTTTTCTGGAAATGGGGTTTTTATATAATATGCCAAGTACTGTACTGTGAATATTTTTATATGTTGTAATGTTGACTATAATAAACACATTGCAGAACTTTTTCTATTTTTTGTTGTCAGAACACAATTTTTCAAGTAATAGTCATAGAAATTATTTAGAAAGTTTCTTTGTATGTTTACATAAAGACCTGTAACTGTTTTGCAAAACCTGTGTGATCTATGTGTGCAAGCCTAACAAATAATATACACAGTTTTTCAAGAGCCCAGATGAATTTCCATACCTCAACAAGCAGTGTTTCATGACTCCTGATAAGGAGTGTTCCAACACTGTCTTCAAGGTGTTTCATGACTCCCGATGAGGATTGTTTTAACACTGTCTACAAGGTGTTTCATGACTCCCGATGAGGATTGTTTTAACACTGTCTACAAGGTGTTTCATGACTCCCGATGAGGAGTGTTTTAATACTGTCTACAAGGTGTCTCATGACTCCCAATGAGGAGTGTTTTAATACTGTCTACAAGGTGTTTCATGACTCCCAATGAGGAGTGTTTTAATACTGTCTACATGATGTTTCATGACTCTCAATGAGGAGTATTTTAATACTGTCTACAAGGTGTTTCATGACTCTCAATGAGGAGTGTTTTAATACTGTCTACAAGGTGTTTCATGACTCCCGATGAGGAGTGTTTTAATACTGTCCACAAGGTGTTTCATGACTCCCGATGAGGAGTGTTTTAATACTGTCTACAAGGTGTTTCATGACCCCCCATGAGGAGTGTTCCGTTACTCCACACAGTGTTTGCAAACTCAAATTGTGTTGTGTTTGCACACACCACTCTGTGTTTCAGGATATTACATGTTGAGTGCACTGGTTCTTTTGAAGGGGTGTTTCATGAACTCTGTTAGTGTGTGTTTCAGTAGTTTGTGTAGTGTTTTCAGACACTATAAAAAGAGCGTTCTGTAACACCTTTATTGGTGGCAGCTTAGTTGCCACCAATTTGGGGGTTTCAAAACACTTTCTTTTAACAGTGTGGTTTTCCTGAAGGGGGTAGTTTAAGTCTAACTTCTGAAAAAAAAAGACAAAAAAAAGGCAAATGGAACTAAACAAGAGATATCATTGATTAGACAAGTAGATGATTAAAAACATAACATCAGGCAACATTTTCTGAGAAAATACTAGTATAGGAGTGCGTAGCCAAACACTATCTGTTGGCAGAGGTTCAAAACATTCCTTAGGGAGAGAGATGAACAAGTGAAACTGACTAGAGAAAGCTGGCAAGTTGTTGAAGTGTCTGAAGTCTGATGACGAGGGAATCTGTTGAATATGGTGATTTAAGTTGTAATGTTTTACATTGTTTCTCAAAGAGGCAAGAGTGATGATTTTGCTAGTAAGAACATCAGCTGGTTATCGTCATCAGAGAGGATTTGGCAGTAGGTAAGCATGTCATGTAAGTGCGAGATGACTAATGGAGGCATTAAATCTGCATTGTGCAACATTGTTGGAGGGTTGGCCAGAGTAAGTGAAGTTGGCCAGAGTAAGTGAAGTTGGTCAGAGTAAGTGAAGTTGGCCAGAGTAAGTGAAGTTGGTCAGAGTAAGTGAAGTTGGTTGGAGTAAGTGGTGTTGGTTAAAGCAGTTTAGCCATTTTAATGGCTGTGGTTGGTTAAACTAAGTGTAATTAATTTGGATGGTAAACAGAGAGCAGGAGTTTAGCCATTTTAATGGCTGTGGAGTTGTAGAAGGACAAAGTTGCAAAAGTGAACAGCCATTGCACCAAAGTGGAAAAGTGTTTCTAATGTTGTAGCTAATTGAATTGCTTTGAGTGAAAGGTGAGGATCAGGGAAAATGATTAATGTAAGAGAAAGAAATACATTGCCTAGTCCTTTAAAATAAAGCTATTACATGTATTGAGAGCGTCACATACAAAACAACATAGAATGGACATAAGTGAGGTCAAAATATAAGATTGGGAAAAAAACAAAAATGAACCATTTGATGCAGGACAAGGCCAAATATTTAAATGCCCTAATATTTGACAGTAGTGGCCCACTGCAGAGAAAGCCACCAGTAATATCCTCTATGAGCTTTAAGTAATTACTCCATTTGAATTTGTCAAATATTTGTAGAACTCATAAGAGCAAGAAAATCTAAGCAGTTTTCTGTAAATAATTAGACTGTGTGAGATTGGTGTGCCTTCAAACAATGCCGCAAAACGCTTGCTGGGAATTTGCGAGGAATTTGGTCTTGAGCACAGTGTTAAATTTAACTCACTTAAAACTCATGTAATAGTATTTCCAAACACATCAAGGGGAAATGCTGATATAAGTTAATGCTTGAATGGAGAGGTGATCAAGCATGAGAATTCTATCCAGCATTTAGGTCATTCTGTTATGCAAAATAATTCAACAAAGCCGGTTATTAAAAAGCGGTTCATGAGCTCTATTTTAGAACTAACTGTTTTTTAACTAAATTTAGAGGCTGTAGCAGCAATGTTATGAATTATTTATTTTGCTCATTTTGCACTAGTTTTTATGGTTGTCCTTTGTGGAACTTGAGTGATAAAAATATTGATCGTTTTCATGTGGCTTGGCGTAAATGTGTAAGAAGGTTATGGAAACTTCCTTGCAATACACACGCCATCTTCTTAAAATATTTGTATGGTGGGCCCAATATTGATTTTCAATTATATTTGCGGTTCTTGAGCTTCTATATGAGTATAAAACAAAGTGAAAACCCATGTATTTCTCTATGTGAAAAGTTATGTCACTCATTTGATACTTCTGTCGGTCACAACAGACAGCATATTTTGTATAAGCTAGGAGATGACGGAAGAATACTTGAAAACAGTTGGTTACACATTAAAAACAAAATAATTACATTATCATCGAGTACTGAAAATATAGAATGTACTGAATTTATTTTTTTTTTTTAAAGAGCTATGCTTGATCAGAGATGCTGAGCTTTTTCCTATTTTGAAGCTGGCTGAGATTAATGATTTAATGTGTACCAGTTAAAATTATCACTTCAAAGGTCTAAGCAATGCGATTACACATGAAATTTTCTTCATACATTTAACAAGCTCTCCCCTGCAAAGGAGTAACATGAAGTCCAAGTTTTATTCCAAATGTGGTGAACAAATGTGACTGAAAGCTTTCCTGACCAAAGAAATGCAATTAATGATTAATGAAAGATCTTTTCTCTGTTTTGAACAGGAACTAAGTGTCTACATGGCAAAGAAACTGAGTGGCTAATAACCTTCCTCTGTTTATTTAACTTTTACAGGAAAGGACCCAAGCGAGTGGAAAAGCAACAAAATTATGTTGATGGAGTTTTTTTTTTTGTTCATTGTTGTATGCATCTAACTCATTCAATTGAAACTTTTCCACAGAGGACTCACTGCAGAAGATATGGAATGAAAAAACCTTGAGTGAAAGTGATAAGCTGGCCAGCTAAGATTCAGCTGTGGAGTTCTAAAATAAATTTGGGGAAATCCAATTTGGACTTTTAACACGAGACTAAATTCAAAAGGTGGACCACCATATAATTGAAAAAGTCGACTAATAACGTGATCACATATTATTTTACTTCCAGTTCTCAATTTATTTTTGATTGGGCTGACAAAGTCTTTTCCTCCTACAAATAGCGAGAGAGACGGTGACAATGAAAGTGGACAGTGACGGACACTTGAGTCTTGAGAGCTCAAATGACAGAAACTGACTGAGCTGACCAGATTTGGGACGATTGTTTACCTTTATGTGCTGGGAGCCCAACAGAAAAATTATTACAGTTGAATGTTCAATACGTACCCATTTTTTGTGAATAATAATACAATAAAAAAAAGAAATTGCATATTGTAACACAGTCTAAAGCAACTTCACCCGGTTCTGCTGATGACATGGGGTAATTGACACTATGGCTGGGGATAATAAGGCCTGACTGTGCATCTCCTCCATGCTTTTAGCGGAACCCTAGACAGAGGCGGATTGCTCAAACATAATTAACGGGAAAAAACACTTCGAAAAGATATTATTGTTACTGTCCCATTTTTGACGCAGAATACAGAGGAATACCAATTCATGAATATACTGCCAAAAAAATATTACTGCAAAATTGACAGGAGCTCAGTAGCAAGGATGAGCAAATTTAGTAATGATGAATTTTTAAATAATATTAATTTATCAAGGTGGCACACGCACTGTGATCGACAAGGCAGTGTATTCAAAAGTGATATTACACACAGAGCAGAAATGCTGCCTGCAAATCTGAAGGCTGTACCTGTCTCTGACCAAACACTGACGCATTAAGTGATATTACACACAGAGCAGAAATGCTGCCTGCATATGTGAAGGCCGTACCTGTCTCTGACCAAACACTGACGCATTAAGTGATATTACACACAGAGCAGAAATGCTGCCTGCATATGCGAAGGCCGTACCTGTCTCTGACCAAACACTGACGCATTAAGTGATATTACACACAGAGCAGAAATGCTGCCTGCATATGCGAAGGCCGTACCTGTCTCTGACCAAACACTGACGCATTAAGTAATATTACACACAGAGCAGAAATGCTGCCTGCATATGCGAAGGCCGTACCTGTCTCTGACCAAACACTGAGGCATTAAGTAATATTACACACAGAGCAGAAATGCTGCCTGCATATGTGAAGGCCGTACCTGTCTCTGACCAAACACTGACGCATTAAGTGATATTACACACAGAGCAGAAATGCTGCCTGCATATGCGAAGTCCGTACCTGTCTCTGACCAAACACTGACGCATTAAGTGATATTACACACAGAGCAGAAATGCTGCCTGCATATGCGAAGTCCGTACCTGTCTCTGACCAAACACTGACACATTAAGTGATATTACACACAGAGCAGAAATGCTGCCTGCATATGTGAAGGCCGTACCTGTCTCTGACCAAACACTGACACATTAAGTGATATTACACACAGAGCAGAAAAGCTGCCTGCATATGCGAAGGTTGTACCTGTCTCTGACCAAACACTGATGCATTAAGTGATATTACACACAGAGCAGAAATGCTGCCTGCATATGTGAAGGCTGTACCTGTCTCTGACCAAACACTGACGCATTAAGTAATATTACACACAGAGCAGAAATGCTGCCTGCATATGTGAAGGCCGTACCTGTCTCTGACCAAACACTGACGCATTAAGTGATATTACACACAGAGCAGAAATGCTGCCTGCATATGTGAAGGCCGTACCTGTCTCTGACCAAACACTGACGCATTAAGTGATATTACACACAGAGCAGAAATGCTGCCTGCATATGCGAAGGCCGTACCTGTCTCTGACCAAACACTGACACATTAAGTGATATTACACACAGAGCAGAAATGCTGCCTGCATATGCGTGAAGGCCGTACCTGTCTCTGACCAAACACTGACGCATTAAGTGATATTACACACAGAGCAGAAATGCTGCCTGCATATGTGAAGGCCTGTACCTGTCTCTGACCAAACACTGACGCATTAAGTGATATTACACACAGAGCAGAAATGCTGCCTGCATATGTGAAGGCCGTACCTGTCTCTGACCAAACACTGACGCATTAAGTGATATTACACACAGAGCAGAAATGCTGCCTGCATATGTGAAGGCCGTACCTGTCTCTGACCAAACACTGACGCATTAAGTGATATTACACACAGAGCAGAAATGCTGCCTGCATATGTGAAGGCCGTACCTGTCTCTGACCAAACACTGACACATTAAGTAATATTACACACAGAGCAGAAATGCTGCCTGCATATGTGAAGGCCGTACCTGTCTCTGACCAAACACTGAGGCATTAAGTGATATTACACACAGAGCAGAAATGCGCCTGCCTGCATATGTGAAGGCCGTACCTGTCTCTGACCAAACACTGAGGCATTAAGTGATATTACACACAGAGCAGAAATGCTGCCTGCATATGTGAAGGCCGTACCTGTCTCTGACCAAACACTGACGCATTAAGTGATATTACACACAGAGCAGAAATGCTGCCTGCATATGTGAAGGCCGTACCTGTCTCTGACCAAACACTGACGCATTAAGTGATATTACACACAGAGCAGAAATGCTGCCTGCATATGTGAAGGCTGTACCTGTCTCTGACCAAACACTGAGGCATTAAGTGATATTACACACAGAGCAGAAATGCTGCCTGCATATGTGAAGGCTGTACCTGTCTCTGACCAAACACTGACGCATTAAGTGATATTACACACAGAGCAGAAATGCTGCCTGCATATGTGAAGTCCGTACCTGTCTCTGACCAAACACTGACGCATTAAGTGATATTACACACAGAGCAGAAATGCTGCCTGCATATGACCAAACACTGACGCATTAAGTGATATTACACACAGAGCAGAAATGCTGCCTGCATATCAAAGGCCGTACCTGTCTCTGACCAAACATGACGCATTAAGTGATATTACACACAGAGCAGAAATGCTGCCTGCATATGTAACACACAGAGCAGAAAAGGCATATGTACCTGTCTCTGACCAAACACTGACGCATTAAGTGATATTACACACAGACAGAGCAAAATGCTGCCTGCATATCTCTGAAAACACTGTACCTGTCTCTGACCAAACACTGCTGCCTGCATTAAGTGTAATCTTACACAGAGCAGAAATGCTGCCTGCATATGTGAAGGCCGTACCTGTCTCTGACCAAACACTGACGCATTAAGTGATATTACACACAGAGCAGAAAGCCTGCATAGAAATGTACCTGTCTCTGACCAAACACTGAGGCATTAAGTGATATTACACACAGAGCAGAAATGCTGCCTGCGTACCTGTCTCTGACCAAACACTCTGACTGTACCTGTCTCTGACCAAACACTGACGCATTAAGTGATATTACACACAGAGCAGAAATGCTGCCTGCATATGTGAAGGCCGTACCTGTCTCTGACCAAACACTGAGGCATTAAGTGATATTACACACAGAGCAGAAATGCTGCCTGCATATCACGAAGGCCGTACCTGTCTCTGACCAAACACTGAGGCATTAAGTGATATTACACACAGAGCAGAAATGCTGCCTGCATATGAAGGCTGTACCTGTCTCTGACCAAACACTGACGCATTAAGTGATATTACACACAGAGCAGAAAACTGCTGCATATGAAGGCTGTACCTGTCTCTGACCAAACACTGACGCATTAAGTGATATTACACACAGAGCAGAAATGCCGCCTGCATATGCGAAGGCCGTACCTGTCTCTGACCAAACACTGAGGCATTAAGTGATATTACACACAGAGCAGAAATGCTGCCTGCATATGTGAAGGCCGTACCTGTCTCTGACCAAACACTGACGCATTAAGTGAACACAGAGCAGAAATGCTGCCTGCATATCAGCGAAGGCCGTACCTGTCTCTGACCAAACACTGACGCATTAAGTGATATTACACACAGAGCAGAAAAATGAAGGCCGTACCTGTCTCTGACCAAACACTATTAAGTGATATTACACACAGAGCAGAAATGCTGCCTGCATATGTGAAGGCCGTACCTGTCTCTGACCAAACACTGACGCATTGACCAAAAGTGATATTACACACAGAGCAGAAATGCATATGTGAAGGCTACCTGTCTCTGACCAAACACTGACGCATTAAGTAATATTACACACAGAGCAGAAATGCTGCCTGCATATGTGAAGTCCGTACCTGTCTCTGACCAAACACTGACGCATTAAGTGATATTACACACAGAGCAGAAATGCCGCCTGCATATGCGAAGGCTGTACCTGTCTCTGACCAAACACTGACGCATTAAGTGATATTACACACAGAGCAGAAATGCTGCCTGCATATGCGAAGGCCGTACCTGTCTCTGACCAAACACTGGCCATTAAAATTAAGTGATATTACACACAGAGCAGAAATGCTGCCTGCATATGTGAAGGCTGTACCTGTCTCTGACCAAACACTGACGCATTAAGTGATATTACACACAGAGCAGAAATGCTGCCTGCATATGTGAAGGCCGTACCTGTCTCTGACCAAACACTGACGCATTAAGTGATATTACACACAGAGCAGAAATGCTGCCTGCATATCGAAGGCCGTACCTGTCTCTGACCAAACACTGACGCATTAAGTGATATTACACACAGAGCAGAAATGCTGCCTGCATATGCGAAGGCTGTACCTGTCTCTGACCAAACACTGACGCATTAAGTGATATTACACACAGAGCAGAAATGCTGCCTGCATATGCGAAGTCCGTACCTGTCTCTGACCAAACACTGAGGCATTAAGTGATATTACACACAGAGCAGAAATGCTGCCTGCATATGTGAAGGCCGTACCTGTCTCTGACCAAACACTGAGGCATTAAGTGATATTACACACAGAGCAGAAATGCCGCCTGCATATGTGAAGGCTGTACCTGTCTCTGACCAAACACTGACGCATTAAGTGATATTACACACAGAGCAGAAATGCTGCCTGCATATGTGAAGGCCGTACCTGTCTCTGACCAAACACTGACGCATTAAGTGATATTACACACAGAGCAGAAATGCTGCCTGCATATAGAAATGCCGCCTGCATGTGCGAAGGCCGTACCTGTCTCTGACCAAACACTGACGCATTAAGTGATATTACACACAGAGCAGAAATGCTGCCTGCATATGTGAAGGCCGTACCTGTCTCTGACCAAACACTGACGCATTAAGTGATATTACACACAGAGCAGAAATGCTGCCTGCATATGTGAAGGCCGTACCTGTCTCTGACCAAACACTGAGGCATTAAGTGATATTACACACAGAGCAGAAATGCTGCCTGCATGTGCGAAGGCCGTACCTGTCTCTGACCAAACACTGACGCATTAAGTGATATTACACACAGAGCAGAAATGCCGCCTGCATATGTGAAGGCCGTACCTGTCTCTGACCAAACACTGAGGCATTAAGTGATATTACACACAGAGCAGAAATGCTGCCTGCATATGTGAAGGCCGTACCTGTCTCTGACCAAACACTGACGCGCATTAAGTGATATTACACACAGAGCAGAAATGCCGCCTGCATATGTGAAGGCCGTACCTGTCTCTGACCAAACACTGACGCATTAAGTGATATTACACACAGAGCAGAAATGCTGCCTGCATATGTGAAGGCTGTACCTGTCTCTGACCAAACACTGACGCATTAAGTGATATTACACACAGAGCAGAAATGCTGCCTGCATATGTGAAGGCCGTACCTGTCTCTGACCAAACACTGACGCATTAAGTGATATTACACACAGAGCAGAAATGCTGCCTGCATATGTGAAGGCCGTACCTGTCTCTGACCAAACACTGACGCATTAAGTGATATTACACACAGAGCAGAAATGCTGCCTGCATATATGAAGGCCGTACCTGTCTCTGACCAAACACTGACGCATTAAGTGATATTACACACAGAGCAGAAATGCTGCCTGCATATGTGAAGGCTGTACCTGTCTCTGACCAAACACTGACGCATTAAGTAATATTACACACAGAGCAGAAATGCTGCCTGCATATGTGAAGGCCGTACCTGTCTCTGACCAAACACTGAGGCATTAAGTGATATTACACACAGAGCAGAAATGCCGCCTGCATATGCGAAGGCCGTACCTGTCTCTGACCAAACACTGACGCATTAAGTGATATTACACACAGAGCAGAAATGCTGCCTGCATATGTGAAGGCTGTACCTGTCTCTGACCAAACACTGATGCATTAAGTAATATTACACACAAAGCAGAAATGCTGCCTGCATATGAAGGCTGTACCTGTCTCTGACCAAACACTGAGGCATTAAGTAATATTACACACAGAGCAGAAATGCCGCCTGCATATGCGAAGGCCGTACCTGTCTCTGACCAAACACTGACGCATTAAGTGATATTACACACAGAGCAGAAATGCTGCCTGCATATGTGAAGGCTGTACCTGTCTCTGACCAAACACTGACGCATTAAGTGATATTACACACAGAGCAGAAATGCTGCCTGCATATGCGAAGGCCGTACCTGTCTCTGACCAAACACTGACGCATTAAGTGATATTACACACAGAGCAGAAATGCTGCCTGCATATGTGAAGGCCGTACCTGTCTCTGACCAAACACTGACGCATTAAGTGATATTACACACAGAGCAGAAATGCTGCCTGCATATGTGAAGGCCGTACCTGTCTCTGACCAAACACTGAGGCATTAAGTGATATTACACACAGAGCAGAAATGCTGCCTGCATATGTGAAGGCCGTACCTGTCTCTGACCAAACACTGACGCATTAAGTGATATTACACACAGAGCAGAAATGCTGCCTGCATATGTGAAGGCCGTACCTGTCTCTGACCAAACACTGACGCATTAAGTGATATTACACACAGAGCAGAAATGCTGCCTGCATATGTGAAGGCTGTACCTGTCTCTGACCAAACACTGACGCATTAAGTAATATTACACACAGAGCAGAAATGCTGCCTGCATATGTGAAGGCTGTACCTGTCTCTGACCAAACACTGACGCATTAAGTGATATTACACACAGAGCAGAAATGCTGCCTGCATATGTGAAGGCTGTACCTGTCTCTGACCAAACACTGAGGCATTAAGTGATATTACACACAGAGCAGAAATGCTGCCTGCATATGCGAAGGCCGTACCTGTCTCTGACCAAACACTGACGCATTAAGTGATATTACACACAGAGCAGAAATGCTGCCTGCATATGTGAAGGCCGTACCTGTCTCTGACCAAACACTGACGCATTAAGTGATATTACACACAGAGCAGAAATGCTGCCTGCATATGTGAAGGCCGTACCTGTCTCTGACCAAACACTGACGCATTAAGTGATATTACACACAGAGCAGAAATGCTGCCTGCATATCGGAAGGCCGTACCTGTCTCTGACCAAACACTGACGCATTAAGTGATATTACACACAGAGCAGAAATGCTGCCTGCATATGTGAAGGCTGTACCTGTCTCTGACCAAACACTGACGCATTAAGTGATATTACACACAGAGCAGAAATGCTGCCTGCATATGCGAAGGCCGTACCTGTCTCTGACCAAACACTGACGCATTAAGTGATATTACACACAGAGCAGAAATGCTGCCTGCATATGCGAAGGTCGTACCTGTCTCTGACCAAACACTGACGCATTAAGTGATATTACACACAGAGCAGAAATGCTGCCTGCATATGCGAAGGCCGTACCTGTCTCTGACCAAACACTGACGCATTAAGTGATATTACACACAGAGCAGAAATGCTGCCTGCATATGTGAAAGGCCTGCCTGTCTCTGACCAAACACTGACGCATTAAGTAATATTACACACAGAGCAGAAATGCTGCCTGCATATGTGAAGGCCGTACCTGTCTCTGACCAAACACTGACGCATTAAGTAATATTACACACAGAGCAGAAATGCTGCCTGCATATGCGAAGGCCGTACCTGTCTCTGACCAAACACTGACGCATTAAGTGATATTACACACAGAGCAGAAATGCTGCCTGCATATGTGAAGGCCGTACCTGTCTCTGACCAAACACTGACGCATTAAGTACTGCCTGCATATGCGAAGGCTGTACCTGTCTCTGACCAAACACTGACGCATTAAGTGATATTACACACAGAGCAGAAATGCTGCCTGCATATGCGAAGGCCGTACCTGTCTCTGACCAAACACTGAGGCATTAAGTGATATTACACACAGAGCAGAAATGCTGCCTGCATATGTGAAGGCCGTACCTGTCTCTGACCAAACACTGACGCATTAAGTGATATTACACACAGAGCAGAAATGCTGCCTGCATATGAAGGCCGTACCTGTCTCTGACCAAACACTGACGCATTAAGTGATATACACACACAGAGCAGAAATGCTGCCTGCATATGCGAAGCCGTACCTGTCTCTGACCAAACACTGACACATTTAGTGATATTACACACAGAGCAGAAAAGCTGCCTGCATGTGCGAAGGCCGTACCTGTCTCTGACCAAACACTGAGGCATTAAGTGATATTACACACAGAGCAGAAATGCTGCCTGCATATGTGAAGGCCGTACCTGTCTCTGACCAAACACTGACGCATTAAGTAATATTACACACAGAGCAGAAATGCTGCCTGCATATGTGAAGGCCGTACCTGTCTCTGACCAAACACTGACGCATTAAGTAATATTACACACAGAGCAGAAATGCTGCCTGCACATGTGAAGGCCGTACCTGTCTCTGACCAAACACTGACGCATTAAGTGATATTACACACAGAGCAGAAATGCTGCCTGCATATGCGAAGGCCGTACCTGTCTCTGACCAAACACTGACGCATTAAGTAATATTACACACAGAGCAGAAATGCTGCCTGCATATGAAGGCTGTACCTGTCTCTGACCAAACACTGACGCATTAAGTGATATTACACACAGAGCAGAAATGCTGCCTGCATATGTGAAGGCCGTACCTGTCTCTGACCAAACACTGACGCATTAAGTGATATTACACACAGAGCAGAAATGCTGCCTGCATATGTGAAGGCCGTACCTGTCTCTGACCAAACACTGAGGCATTAAGTGATATTACACACAGAGCAGAAATGCTGCCTGCATATGTGAAGGCTGTACCTGTCTCTGACCAAACACTGACGCATTAAGTGATATTACACACAGAGCAGAAATGCTGCCTGCATATGTGAAGGCCGTACCTGTCTCTGACCAAACACTGACGCATTAAGTGATATTACACACAGAGCAGAAATGCTGCCTGCATATGCGAAGGTCGTACCTGTCTCTGACCAAACACTGACGCATTAAGTGATATACACACAGAGCAGAAATGCTGCCTGCATATGTGAAGGCTGTACCTGTCTCTGACCAAACACTGACGCATTAAGTGATATTACACACAGAGCAGAAATGCTGCCTGCATATGCGAAGGCCGTACCTGTCTCTGACCAAACACTGACGCATTAAGTGATATTACACACAGAGCAGAAATGCTGCCTGCATATGCGAAGTCCGTACCTGTCTCTGACCAAACACTGAGGCATTAAGTGATATTACACACAGAGCAGAAATGCTGCCTGCATATGTGAAGGCCGTACCTGTCTCTGACCAAACACTGACGCATTAAGTGATATTACACACAGAGCAGAAATGCTGCCTGCATATGTGAAGGCTGTACCTGTCTCTGACCAAACACTGACGCATTAAGTGATATTACACACAGAGCAGAAATGCTGCCTGCATATGTGAAGGCCGTACCTGTCTCTGACCAAACACTGAGGCATTAAGTGATATTACACACAGAGCAGAAATGCCGCCTGCATATGCGAAGGCCGTACCTGTCTCTGACCAAACACTGACGCATTAAGTGATATTACACACAGAGCAGAAATGCTGCCTGCATATGTGAAGGCCGTACCTGTCTCTGACCAAACACTGACGCATTAAGTGATATTACACACAGAGCAGAAATGCTGCCTGCATATGTGAAGGCCGTACCTGTCTCTGACCAAACACTGACGCATTAAGTGATATTACACACAGAGCAGA
This sequence comes from Gymnothorax javanicus, assembly GCA_029692085.1. Lineage (NCBI taxonomy): Eukaryota > Metazoa > Chordata > Actinopteri > Anguilliformes > Muraenidae > Gymnothorax > Gymnothorax javanicus. The sequence goes on from JAFJMP010000022.1 coordinate 719,119, forward strand.
AATGCTGCCTGCATATGTGAAGGCCGTACCTGTCTCTGACCAAACACTGACGCATTAAGTGATATTACACACAGAGCAGAAATGCTGCCTGCATATGTGAAGGCCGTACCTGTCTCTGACCAAACACTGACGCATTAAGTAATATTACACACAGAGCAGAAATGCTGCCTGCATATGCGAAGGCCGTACCTGTCTCTGACCAAACACTGACGCATTAAGTGATATTACACACAGAGCAGAAATGCTGCCTGCATATGTGAAGGCTGTACCTGTCTCTGACCAAACACTGACGCATTAAGTGATATTACACACAGAGCAGAAATGCTGCCTGCATATGTGAAGGCCGTACCTGTCTCTGACCAAACACTGACGCATTAAGTGATATTACACACAGAGCAGAAATGCTGCCTGCATATGTGAAGGCCGTACCTGTCTCTGACCAAACACTGACGCATTAAGTGATATTACACACAGAGCAGAAATGCTGCCTGCATATGTGAAGGCCGTACCTGTCTCTGACCAAACACTGAGGCATTAAGTGATATTACACACAGAGCAGAAATGCTGCCTGCATATGCGAAGGCCGTACCTGTCTCTGACCAAACACTGACGCATTAAGTGATATTACACACAGAGCAGAAATGCTGCCTGCATATGTGAAGGCCGTACCTGTCTCTGACCAAACACTGAGGCATTAAGTGATATTACACACAGAGCAGAAATGCTGCCTGCATATGAAGGCCGTACCTGTCTCTGACCAAACACTGACGCATTAAGTGATATTACACACAGAGCAGAAATGCTGCCTGCATATTACACACAGAAGGCCGTACCTGTCTCTGACCAAACACTGAGGCATTAAGTGATATTACACACAGAGCAGAAATGCTGCCTGCATATGTGAAGGCCGTACCTGTCTCTGACCAAACACTGACGCATTAAGTGATATTACACACAGAGCAGAAATGCTGCCTGCATATGCGAAGGCCGTACCTGTCTCTGACCAAACACTGACGCATTAAGTGATATTACACACAGAGCAGAAATGCTGCCTGCATATGTGAAGGCCGTACCTGTCTCTGACCAAACACTGACGCATTAAGTGATATTTACACACAGCCTGCAGAAATACCTGTCCTGCATACTGACGCATTAAGTGACACACAGAGCAGAAATGCTGCCTGTCTCTGTCTCTGACCAAACACTGACGCATTAAGTGATATTACACACAGAGCAGAAATGCTGCCTGCATATGTGAAGTCCGTACCTGTCTCTGACCAAACACTGACGCATTAAGTGATATTACACACAGAGCAGAAATGCTGCCTGCATATGCGAAGGCCGTACCTGTCTCTGACCAAACACTGAAATATTACACACAGAGCAGAAATGCTGCCTGCATATGTGAAGGCCGTACCTGTCTCTGACCAAACACTGACGCATTAAGTGATATTACACACAGAGCAGAAATGCTGCCTGCATATGTGAAGGCCGTACCTGTCTCTGACCAAACACTGACGCATTAAGTGATATTACACACAGAGCAGAAATGCTGCCTGCATATGTGAAGGCCGTACCTGTCTGACCAAACACTGACGCATTAAGTGATATTACACACAGAGCAGAAATGCTGCCTGCATATGTGAAGGCCGTACCTGTCTCTGACCAAACACTGAGGCATTAAGTGATATTACACACAGAGCAGAAATGCTGCCTGCATATGTGAAGGCCGTACCTGTCTCTGACCAAACACTGAGGCATTAAGTAATATTACACACAGAGCAGAAATGCTGCCTGCATATGTGAAGGCCGTACCTGTCTCTGACCAAACACTGACGCATTAAGTGATATTACACACAGAGCAGAAATGCCTGCCTGCATATATCGAAGGCCGTACCTGTCTCTGACCAAACACTGAGGCGATTAAGTGATATTACACACAGAGCAGAAATGCTGCCTGCATATGCAGAAGGCCATGTACCTGTCTCTGACCAAACACTGAGGCATTAAGTGATATTACACACAGAGCAGAAAATGCTGCCTGCATATGTGAAGGCCGTACCTGTCTCTGACCAAACACTGAGGCATTAAGTGATATTACACACAGAGCAGAAATGCCGCCTGCATATGTGAAGGCTGTACCTGTCTCTGACCAAACACTGACGCATTAAGTGATATTACACACAGAGCAGAAATGCTGCCTGCATATGTGAAGGCCGTACCTGTCTCTGACCAAACACTGACGCATTAAGTGATATTACACACAGAGCAGAAATGCTGCCTGCATATGTGAAGGCCGTACCTGTCTCTGACCAAACACTGACGCATTAAGTGATATTACACACAGAGCAGAAATGCTGCCTGCCAAACCTGTCTCTGACCAAACACTGACGCATTAAGTGATATTACACACAGAGCAGAAATGCTGCCTGCATATGCGAAGGCCGTACCTGTCTCTGACCAAACACTGACGCATTAAGTGATATTACACACAGAGCAGAAATGCTGCCTGCATATGTGAAGGCCGTACCTGTCTCTGACCAAACACTGAGGCATTAAGTGATATTACACACAGAGCAGAAATGCTGCCTGCATATGTGAAGGCTGTACCTGTCTCTGACCAAACACTGACGCATTAAGTGATATTACACACAGAGCAGAAATGCTGCCTGCATATGTGAAGGCCGTACCTGTCTCTGACCAAACACTGACGCATTAAGTGATATTACACACAGAGCAGAAATGCCGCCTGCATATGTGAAGGCCGTACCTGTCTCTGACCAAACACTGACGCATTAAGTAATATTACACACAGAGCAGAAATGCCGCCTGCATATGTGAAGGCCGTACCTGTCTCTGACCAAACACTGACGCATTAAGTGATATTACACACAGAGCAGAAATGCTGCCTGCATATGCGAAGGCCGTACCTGTCTCTGACCAAACACTGACGCATTAAGTGATATTACACACAGAGCAGAAATGCTGCCTGCATATGTGAAGGCCGTACCTGTCTCTGACCAAACACTGACGCATTAAGTGATATTACACACAGAGCAGAAATGCTGCCTGCATATGTGAAGGCCGTACCTGTCTCTGACCAAACACTGAGGCATTAAGTGATATTACACACAGAGCAGAAATGCTGCCTGCATATGTGAAGTCCGTACCTGTCTCTGACCAAACACTGACGCATTAAGTGATATTACACACAGAGCAGAAATGCTGCCTGCATATGCCTGCATATCTGAAGGCTGTACCTGTCTCTGACCAAACACTGACGCATTAAGTGATATACACACAGAGCAGAAATGCTGCCTGCATATGTGAAGGCCGTACCTGTCTCTGACCAAACACTGACGCATTAAGTGATATTACACACAGAGCAGAAATGCTGCCTGCATATATTACACACAGAGCAGAAGGCCGTACCTGTCTCTGACCAAACACTGAGGCATTAAGTGATATTACACACAGAGCAGAAATGCCGCCTGCATATGCGAAGGCCGTACCTGTCTCTGACCAAACACTGACGCATTAAGTGATATTACACACAGAGCAGAAATGCTGCCTGCATATGCGAAGGCCGTACCTGTCTCTGACCAAACACTGACGCATTAAGTGATATTACACACAGAGCAGAAATGCTGCCTGCATATGCGAAGGCTGTACCTGTCTCTGACCAAACACTGACGCATTAAGTGATATTACACACAGAGCAGAAATGCTGCCTGCATATGCGAAGGCCGTACCTGTCTCTGACCAAACACTGACGCATTAAGTGATATTACACACAGAGCAGAAATGCTGCCTGCATATGTGAAGGCCGTACCTGTCTCTGACCAAACACTGACGCATTAAGTGATATTACACACAGAGCAGAAATGCTGCCTGCATATGCGAAGGTCGTACCTGTCTCTGACCAAACACTGACGCATTAAGTGATATTACACACAGAGCAGAAATGCTGCCTGCATATGCGAAGGCCGTACCTGTCTCTGACCAAACACTGACGCATTAAGTGATATTACACACAGAGCAGAAATGCTGCCTGCATATGTGAAGGCCGTACCTGTCTCTGACCAAACACTGAGGCATTAAGTGATATTACACACAGAGCAGAAATGCTGCCTGCATATGCGAAGGCCGTACCTGTCTCTGACCAAACACTGAGGCATTAAGTGATATTACACACAGAGCAGAAATGCTGCCTGCATATGTGAAGGCCGTACCTGTCTCTGACCAAACACTGACGCATTAAGTGATATTACACACAGAGCAGAAATGCTGCCTGCATATGTGAAGGCCGTACCTGTCTCTGACCAAACACTGACGCATTAAGTGATATTACACACAGAGCAGAAATGCCGCCTGCATATGCGAAAGCCGTACCTGTCTCTGACCAAACACTGACGCATTAAGTGATATTACACACAGAGCAGAAATGCCGCCTGCATATGTGAAGGCCGTACCTGTCTCTGACCAAACACTGACGCATTAAGTGATATTACACACAGAGCAGAAATGCTGCCTGCACATGTGAAGGCCGTACCTGTCTCTGACCAAACACTGAGGCATTAAGTGATATTACACACAGAGCCTGCAAAAATGCTGCCTGCATATCTGAAGGCCGTACCTGTCTCTGACCAAACACTGACGCATTAAGTGATATTACACACAGAGCAGAAATGCTGCCTGCATATGTGAAGGCTGTACCTGTCTCTGACCAAACACTGACGCATTAAGTGATATTACACACAGAGCAGAAATGCCGCCTGCATATGTGAAGGCGTACCTGTCTCTGACCAAACACTGACGCATTAAGTGATATTACACACAGAGCAGAAATGCTGCCTGCATATGTGAAGGCCGTACCTGTCTCTGACCAAACACTGACGCATTAAGTGATATTACACACAGAGCAGAAATGCTGCCTGCATATGTGAAGGCGTACCTGTCTCTGACCAAACACTGACGCATTAAGTGATATTACACACAGAGCAGAAATGCTGCCTGCATATGTGAAGGCCGTACCTGTCTCTGACCAAACACTGACGCATTAAGTGATATTACACACAGAGCAGAAATGCTGCCTGCATATGTGAAGGCCGTACCTGTCTCTGACCAAACACTGACGCATTAAGTGATATTACACACAGAGCAGAAATGCTGCCTGCATATGTGAAGGCTGTACCTGTCTCTGACCAAACACTGACGCATTAAGTGATATTACACACAGAGCAGAAATGCTGCCTGCATATGTGAAGTCCGTACCTGTCTCTGACCAAACACTGACGCATTAAGTAATATTACACACAGAGCAGAAATGCTGCCTGCATATATGCGAAGGCCGTACCTGTCTCTGACCAAACACTGAGGCATTAAGTGATATTACACACAGAGCAGAAATGCTGCCTGCATATGTGAAAGGCTGTACCTGTCTCTGACCAAACACTGGGCATTAAGTGATATTACACACAGAGCAGAAATGCTGCCTGCATATGTGAAGGCCGTACCTGTCTCTGACCAAACACTGACGCATTAAGTGATATTACACAGAGCAGAAAGCTGCATATGCGAAGAAACCTGTCTCTGACCAAACACTGATGCATTAAGTGCATACACACAGAGCAGAAATGCTGCCTGTACCTGTCTCTGACCAAACACTGACGCATTAAGTGATATTACACAGAGCAGAAAGCTGCCTGAAATGCTGCCTGCATATTGTGATATTACACAGGTCTGCCTGCCTGCTGTACCTGTCTCTGACCAAACACTGACGCATTAAGTAATATTACACACAGAGCAGAAATGCTGCCTGCATATGTGAAGGCCGTACCTGTCTCTGACCAAACACTGAGGCATTAAGTGATATTACACACAGAGCAGAAATGCCTGCCTGTGCCAAAAGGCTGTACCTGTCTCTGACCAAACACTGACGCATTAAGTGATATTACACACAGAGCAGAAATGCTGCCTGCATATGTGAAGGCCGTACCTGTCTCTGACCAAACACTGACGCATTCTCTGATATTACACACAGAGCAGAAATGCTGCCTGCCTGCATATTCCAAAATGCCTGTACCTGAGCTCTCTGACCAAACACTGAGGCATTAAGTGATATTACACACAGAGCAGAAATGCTGCCTGCATAGAGCACCTGTCTCTGACCAAACACTGACGCATAAGTGATATTACACACAGAGCAGAAATGCTGCCTGCATATGTCGTACCTGTCTCTGACCAAACACTGACGCATTAAGTGATATTACACACAGAGCAGAAATGCTGCCTGCATATGTGAAGGCTGTACCTGTCTCTGACCAAACACTGAGGCATTAAGTAATATTACACACAGAGCAGAAATGCTGCCTGCATATGCGAAGGCCGTACCTGTCTCTGACCAAACACTGACGCATTAAGTGATATTACACACAGAGCAGAAATGCTGCCTGCATATGTGAAGGCCGTACCTGTCTCTGACCAAACACTGACCTGTGATATTACACCAAACAGAAATGCTGCCTGCATATGCTTAAGTCCGTACCTGTCTCTGACCAAACACTGCAGAAATGATATTACACACAGAGCAGAAAATGCTGCCTGTACCTGTACCTGTCTCTGACCAAACACTGACGCATTAAGTGATATTACACACAGAGCAGAAATGCCGCCTGCATATGTGAAGTCCGTACCTGTCTCTGACCAAACACTGACACATTAAGTGATATTACACAGAGCAGAAATGCTGCCTGCATATGTGAAGGCCGTACCTGTCTCTGACCAAACACTGACGGCATTAAGTGATATTACACACAGAGCAGAAATGCTGCCTGCATATGCGAAGTCCGTACCTGTCTCTGACCAAACACTGACGCATTAAGTGATATTACACACAGAGCAGAAATGCTGCCTGCATATGCGAAGGCCGTACCTGTCTCTGACCAAACACTGACGCATTAAGTGATATTACACACAGAGCACAAATGCTGCCTGAGTACCTGTCTCTGACCAAACACTGCCTGATATTACACACAGAGCAGAAATGCTGCCTGAAGAAGGCCGTACCTGTCTCTGACCAAACACTGACACGATTAAGTGATATTGACCAGAGCAAAATGCTGCCTGCATATGCGAAATCCGTACCTGTCTCTGACCAAACACTGCGCATTAAGTGATACACACAGAGCAGAAATGCCTGCCTGCATATGTGAAGTCCTGTACCTGTCTCTGACCAAACACTGACGCATTAAGTGATATTACACACAGAGCAGAAATGCTGCCTGCATATGCGAAGTCCGTACCTGTCTCTGACCAAACACTGACGCATTAAGTGATATTACACACAGAGCAGAAATGCTGCCTGCATATGCGAAGGCTGTACCTGTCTCTGACCAAACACTGATGCGCCTGCATATGTGAAGGCCGTACCTGTCTCTGACCAAACACTGACGCATTAAGTAATATTACACACAGAGCAGAAATGCTGCCTGCATATGTGAAGGCCGTACCTGTCTCTGACCAAACACTGACGCATTAAGTGATATTACACACAGAGCAGAAATGATGCATACACACCGTACCTGTCTCTGACCAAACACTGGCATTAAGTGATATTACACAGAGCAGAAATGCTGCCTGCATATGTGAAGGGCCGTACCTGTCTCTGACCAAACACTGACGCATTAAGTGATATTACACACAGAGCAGAAATGCTGCCTGCAAATGCCGCCTGCAAACACTGACGCATTAAGTGATATTACACACAGAGCAGAAATGCTGCCTGCATATCTGACTGTCAAACACAAACACTGACGCATTAAGTGATATTACACACAGAGCAGAAATGCTGCCTGCATATTCGAAGGCCGTACCTGTCTCTGACCAAACACTGACGCATTAAGTGATATTACACACAGAGCAGAAATGCTGCCTGCATATGTGAAGTCCGTACCTGTCTCTGACCAAACACTGACACGCATTATATTACACAGAGCAGAAATGCTGCCTGCACATGTGAAGCAGAAACCTGTCTGCCTGCTGATATGACCACACACTGCACTTACTGTCATATGTGTGCATTAAGTGATATTACACAAGAGCCGCCTGCATAACACCAAACACGGACGCATTAAGTGATATTACACACAGAGCAGAAATGCTGCCTGCATATGTGAAGCCGTACCTGTCTCTGACCAAACACTGACGCATTAAGTGATATTACACACAGAGCAGAAATGCTGCCTGCATATGTGAAGGCCGTACCTGTCTCTGACCAAACACTGACGCATTAAGTGATATTACACACAGAGCAGAAATGCTGCCTGCATATGTGAAGTCCGTACCTGTCTCTGACCAAACACTGACGCATTAAGTGATATTACACACAGAGCAGAAATGCTGCCTGCATATGCGAAGTCCGTACCTGTCTCTGACCAAACACTGACGCATTAAGTGATATTACACACAGAGCAGAAATGCTGCCTGCATATGCGAAGGCCGTACCTGTCTCTGACCAAACACTGACGCATTAAGTGATATTACACACAGAGCAGAAATGCTGCCTGCATATGCGAAGGCCGTACCTGTCTCTGACCAAACACTGAGGCAAAGTGATATTACACACAGAGCAGAAATGCTGCCTGCATATCAAAAGCCGTGCATATCTCTGACCAAACACTGACACAGAGCAGACAATGCTGCCTGCACCTGTCTCTGACCAAACACTGGCGCATTAAGATAATACACACACAGAGCAGAAATGCTGCCTGCATATGCGAAGGCCTGTACCTGTCTCTGACCAAACACTGACGCATTGAGTGATATTACACACACAGAGCAGAAATACTGCCTGCATATGTGAAGTCCGTACCTGTCTCTGACCTGCGCATTAAGTGATATTACACACAGAGCAGAAATGCTGCCTGCATATCTGAGGCTGTACCTGTCTCTGACCAAACACTGGCGGCGCATGATAGTGATATTACACACAGAGCAGAAATGCTGCCTGCATATGTGAAGGCCGTACCTGTCTCTGACCAAACACTGACGCATTAAGTGATATTACACACAGAGCAGAAATGCTGCCTGCATATGCGAAGGCCGTACCTGTCTCTGACCAAACACTGAGGCATTAAGTGATATTACACACAGAGCAGAAATGCTGCCTGCATATGTGAAGGCTGTACCTGTCTCTGACCAAACACTGAAATGCTGCCGCATTAAGTACCTGTCTCTGACCAAACACACACAGAGCAGAAATGCCTGCCTGCATGTGAAGGCCGTACCTGTCTCTGACCAAACACTGACGCATTAAGTGATATTACACACAGAGCAGAAACAGAGCAGAAATGCCTGTCTGACCAAACACTGACGCATTAAGGATGTACACACAGAGCAGAAATGCTGCCTGCATATGTGAAGGCCGTACCTGTCTCTGACCAAACACTGACGCATTAATACACACAGAGGCTGAATGTGCCTGTCTCTGACCAAACACTGGCATTTAGTGATATTACACAAACAGAGCAGAAACAGAGCTGCCTGCATATGCGAAGGCTGTACCTGTCTCTGACCAAACACTGAGGCATTAAGTGATATTACACACAGAGCAGAAATGCTGCCTGCATATGCGAAGGCCGTACCTGTCTCTGACCAAACACTGAGGCATTAAGTGATATTACACACAGAGCAGAAATGCTGCCTGCATATGTGAAGGCTGTACCTGTCTCTGACCAAACACTGACGCATTAAGTGATATTACACACAGAGCAGAAATGCTGCCTGCATATGCGAAGGCCGTACCTGTCTCTGACCAAACACTGAGGCATTAAGTGATATTAGTCTCTGACCAAACACTGACGCATTAAGTGATATTACACACAGAGCAGAAAAACCTGCCTGCATATGTGCATAGGCCGTACCTGTCTCTGACCAAACACTGACGCATTAAGAGCAGATAACTGCCTGCACACAGAGAGTCTCTGACCAAACACTGCAAAGTAATATTACACACTGACTGCATGCTGCCTGCATATGTGAAGGCTGTACCTGTCTCTGACCAAACACTGAGGCATTAAGTGATATTACACACAGAGCAGAAATGCTGCCTGCATATGAATATGAAAGTCTGTCTCCTGTCTCTGACCAAACAGAAACGCCTGCATATGAAGGCTGTACCTGTCTCTGACCAAAGCTGAAATGATATTGCCAGAAATGCTGCCTGAAGGCCGTACCTGTCTCTGACCAAACACTGGCGCATTAAGTAATATATTACAAAGAGCAGAAATGCTGCCTGCAGAGCAGACCTGTCTCTGACCAAACACTGCCTGCATACACACAAGAAATGCTGCCTGCATACTGACGCGAATATTACCGTACCTGTCTCTGACCAAACACTGACCGCATTAAGTGATATTACACACAGAGCAGAAATGCTGCCTGCATATGTGAAGGCCGTACCTGTCTCTGACCAAACACTGACGCATTAAGTGATATTACACACAGAGCAGAAATGCTGCCTGCATATGCGAGGCCGTACCTGTCTCTGACCAAACACTGAGGCATTAAGTGATATTACACACACAGCAGAAAGCAGAATGTACCTGTCTCTGACCAAACACTGACGCATTTAGTGAATTAGGCTGCCTGCATATGTCTGCACTGACCAAAACACTGCATTAAGTGATATTACACACAGAGCAGAAAATGCCTGCATATGCGAAGGCCGACCTGTCTGCATTACGCCATTAAGTGATATTACACAGAGCAAGAAATGCTGCCTGTCTCTGACCACCTGTCTCTGACCAAACACTGAGGCATTAAGTGATATTACACACAGAGCAGAAATGCTGCCTGCATATGTGAAGGCCGTACCTGTCTCTGACCAAACACTGACGCATTAAGTGATATTACACACAGAGCAGAAATGCCTGCATACAGAGCAGTACCTGTCTCTGACCAAACACTGACGCATTAAGTGATATTACACACAGAGCAGAAATGCTGCCTGCATACCTGCCGTACCTGTCTCTGACCAAACACTGAGGCATTAAGTGATATTACACACAGAGCAGAAATGCTGCCTGCCTGAAGGCTGTACCTGTCTCTGACCAAACACTGATGCATCTGACCAACACACTGAGCAGAAATGCATTATAGTGATATTACACACAGAGCAGAAATGCTGCCTGCATAATGTGCCTGCCATGCCTGTCTGTCTCTGACCAAACACTGACGCATTAAGTGATATTACACACAGAGCAGAAATGCTGCCTGCATATGTGAAGGCCGTACCTGTCTCTGACCAAACACTGAGGCATTAAGTGATATTACACACAGAGCAGAAAGCAAATGAAGGCCGTACCTGCTGACCAAACACTGACGCACCTGTATCTGACAGAGCAGAAAACTGCCTGCATATGCATTAAGTGACCAAACACAGCATTAAGTGATAACACAAGAGCAGAAATGCTGCCTGCATATGCGAAGGCTGTACCTGTCTCTGACCAAACACTGACGCATTAAGTGATATTACACACAGAGCAGAAAGGCCGTACCTGCTGCCAAACATGCATACACACAGAGCAGAAAGGCCTGTACCTGTCTCTGACCAAACACTGACGCATTAAGTGATATTACACACAGAGCAGAAATGCTGCCTGCATATGCGAAGGCCGTACCTGTCTCTGACCAAACACTGAGGCATTAAGTGATATTACACACAGAGCAGAAAATGCCGCCTGCAGAGTGAAGGCCGTACCTGTCTCTGACCAAACACATATATTACACACAGAGCAGAAATGCCTGTCTCTGACCAAACACTGACCAAACACTGACGCATTAAGTGATATTACACACAGAGCAGAAATGCTGCCTGCATATGCGAAGGCCATACCTGTCTCTGACCAAACACTGACGCATTAAGTGATATTACACACAGAGCAGAAATGCTGCCTGCATGCCTGCGTACCTGTCTCTGACCAAACACTGAGGCATTAATAATATTACACAAACACAGAAATGCATTAGGTATGTACCTGTCTCTGACCAAACACTGCATTAAGTGATATTACACACAGAGCAGAAAGGCTGTACCTGTCTCTGACCAAACACTGACGCATTAAGTGATATTACACACAGAGCAGAAATGCTGCCTGCATATGTGAAGGCCGTATACCTGTCTCTGACCAAACACTGACGCATTAAGTGATATTACACACAGAGCAGAAATGCTGCCTGCATATGTGAAGGCGTACCTGTCTCTGACCAAACACTGACGCATTAAGTGATATTACACACAGAGCAGAAATGCTGCCTGCATATGTGAAGGCCGTACCTGTCTCTGACCAAACACTGAGGCATTAAGTGATATTACACACAGAGCAGAAATGCTGCCTGCATATGTGAAGGCCGTACCTGTCTCTGACCAAACACTGACGCATTAAGTGATATTACACACAGAGCAGAAATGCTGCCTGCATATCCGCGAAGGCTGTACCTGTCTCTGACCAAACACTGACGATTAAGTGATATTACACACAGAGCAGAAATGCTGCCTGCCAAGGCCGTACCTGTCTCTGACCAAACACTGACGCATTAAGTGATATTACACACAGAGCAGAAATGCTGCCTGCATATGTGAAGGCCGTACCTGTCTCTGACCAAACACTGACAGATATTACACACAGAGCAGAAATGCTGCCTGCATATGCGAAGGCCACCTGTCTCTGACCAAACACTGACGCATTAAGTAATATTACACACAGAGCAGAAATGCTGCCTGCATATGTGAAGTCCGGTGTACCTGTCTCTGACCAAACACTGCAGATTAAGTAATATTACACACAGAGCAGAAATGCTGCCTGCATATGTGAAGGCCGTACCTGTCTCTGACCAAACACTGACGCATTAAGTAATATTACACACAGAGCAGAAATGCTGCCTGCATATGTGAAGGCCGTACCTGTCTCTGACCAAACACTGATTACATTAAGAGCAGAAATTACACACAGAGCAGAAATGCTGCCTGACCAATATGTGAAGGATATGTACCAGTCTCTGACCAAACACTGACCATTACCTGTCTATTGACCAAACACTGCAGAAAATTACACACAGCAGAAATGCCTGCATATGTGAAGTCCGTACCTGTCTCTGACCAAACACTGAGGCATTAAGTGATATTACACACAGAGCAGAAATGCTGCCTGCATATGTGAAGGCCGTACCTGTCTCTGACCAAACACTGACGCATTAAGTGATATTACACACAGAGCAGAAATGCCGCCTGCATATGTGAAGGCTGTACCTGTCTCTGACCAAACACTGAGGCATTAAGTGATATTACAACAGAGCAGAAACCTGTCTCTGACCAAACACTAAGGCATTAAGTAATATTACACAGAGCAAGCCTGCACGCGAAGGCTGTACCTGTCTCTGACCAAACACTGACGCATTAAGTGATATTACACACAGAGCAGAAATGCTGCCTGCATATGTGAAGGCCGTACCTGTCTCTGACCAAACACTGACGCATTAAGTGATATTACACACAGAGCAGAAATGCTGCCTGCATATGTGAAGGCCGTACCTGTCTCTGACCAAACACTGACGCATTAAGTAATATTACACACAGAGCAGAAATGCTGCCTGCATATACCACGACCGTACCTGTCTCTGACCAAACACTGAGGCATTAAGTGATATTACACACAGAGCAGAAATGCTGCCTGCATATGTGAAGGCTGTACCTGTCTCTGACCAAACACTGACGCATTAAGTGATATTACACACAGAGCAGAAATGCTGCCTGCATATGTGAAGGCCGTACCTGCCTCTGACCAAACACTGCAGATTAAGTAATATACACACAGAGCAGAAATGCCGCCGTACCTGTCTCTGACCAAACACTGAGGCATTAAGTGATATTACACACAGAGCAGAAATGCTGCCTGCATATGCGAAGGCCGTACCTGTCTCTGACCAAACACTGAGGCATTAAGTGATATTACACACAGAGCAGAAATGCTGCCTGCATATGCGAAGGCCGTACCTGTCTCTGACCAAACACTGAGGCATTAAGTGATATTACACACAGAGAAAATGCCGCCTGCATATGCGAAGGCTGTACCTGTCTCTGACCAAACACTGACGCATTAAGTGATATTACACACAGAGCAGAAATGCTGCCTGCATATGCGAAGGCTGTACCTGTCTCTGACCAAACACTGAGGCATTAAGTGATATTACACACAGAGCAGAAATGCTGCCTGCATATGCGAAGGCTGTACCTGTCTCTGACCAAACACTGAGGCATTAAGTAATATTACACACAGAGCAGAAATGCTGCCTGCATATGTGAAGGCTGTACCTGTCTCTGACCAAACACTGACGCATTAAGTGATATTACACACAGAGCAGAAATGCTGCCTGCATATGTGAAGGCTGTACCTGTCTCTGACCAAACACTGACGCATTAAGTGATATTACACACAGAGCAGAAATGCTGCCTGCATATGTGAAGTCCGTACCTGTCTCTGACCAAACACTGACGCATTAAGTGATATTACACACAGAGCAGAAATGCTGCCTGCATATGCGAAGGCTGTACCTGTCTCTGACCAAACACTGACGCATTAAGTGATATTACACACAGAGCAGAAATGCTGCCTGCATATGTGAAGGTCAGACCTGTCTCTGACCAAACACTGACGCATTAAGTGATATTACACACAGAGCAGAAATGCTGCC